>JAVJIF010024330.1:0-57258 GCA_038442645.1 Agave tequilana | reverse complement strand
ATACGATCTACCAATAATATCAACTGACTCATAAACAATTAGGGCTCAAAACCAGATCCAAAATGGTGCTGATGTGACACGATGACGACGGGGCTGATATGTACTTAGCTGGTGTGATGCCCCCATCAGAAGGCTTTTTGCATTTTAAGCCAAACATGAATATAACATATGGTTGCTATGCACACAATGCACCTATGTTGTAACTTAAGTATGGATTACAAATAAAACTCTTAAACTTCATAAGTTTGTAGCACATACATTTTACAGTAAAAAAAACATTAATCTTGTCATATATTATAATTAATGAAAGAAAGTCTTTTGAATTTTAAGCCAAACAGGAATATGACTTATGGTTGCTATGCACACAATGATATAGATGAAAGAAAGCTTTTACATATATGCATATAAAAATTTACATGTAGATGTTGATTTCCCCAATTGATCTTTTGTGAAAATTCGAAATGAAATTATTTTTAGGAGCATCGAAGCGGAACTCAACCAAAAGTACCATTGACTTGAAAAAATAGCAAAACCATATGATTTTATAAGCTGAATTGTTATTAATAAAGGTCTAAACCACCAACATAAACAATATAAAAAATATAAAGTTAACAGAAATGCCACCAAACAACTATAATGTACAAAAAATGAATCACCAACAATATGGAAATATGCCAACACCATTAATTGAACGTTGTTGTAATTTATGAAATCAGTAAGTTACAAGATTTTATCAAATTGTTTTATTATTTCTTAGAGACAACGAAAAACCGTTGAAATTGCCAGAACTAGTACCTTAAAGAGCTTCCAATACCAGATTTAAACCTTGATTAGCTCTTATCAGATTCCCTTTTATAATTGGATTTTCAGCATACAGTGACCATTTAAAGACGGTCAAATCTTAAGCTGGAATTTTCCTTAAAAGAATATCAAGAAGTGATAACTATTTTCTGTCAAAACTCAGGGCACTTCTTGGTTAAACTTTTACAGCATAATCTAATAGTGTAATTTTGATATGTAGTTGGTTGAAAGGTAATAGCTTGTACTTCTTGATTACGAAACCTGAGAGAATCCAGTAGCTGCTTTATTTTCAAGTCTGCTTGATGGTAAAAAGGAGTTTACTAATACTGCTCTTTTGTTTCAGGTCTTGGGTGAGGCCTATCAAGTTCTCAGTGATCCAACACAGCGCCAAGCATATGATGTTTATGGGAAATCGGGCATCTCAACGTAAGTTTTCTGACTTGACTGAAACAAAAGAAAATTGCAAGGATTCTCCTGAAAATTGGGTAATATCTTGTGTGCTAATGTATATGCAATTATAACAATAAGAGTCATCTGTATCTGTTATGCTTCATTGTCATTGAGTGCAAAAGGCAAAATTTCTCATAAGTCATAATTTGTCTCCTTGTGTTACAGAGAGGCTATTATTGATCCGCGGCAATCTTTGCAATGCTGTTTGGTAGCGAGCTTTTTGAGGAATACATTGGTCAGCTTGCAATGGCATCCATGGCCTCACTTGATATATTCACCGAAGGGGAGCAGATCGATGCAAAAAAGTTGCAAGAGAAAATGAGGGTAATATTTTTAACTAGCTTTCTTATAGTTAGACAATTTATAACTATACTTTTAACTTCCTTGCTTCTCTTTTCTGGTCTTCAATATTCAAGATGTTTGACATCAATTCCTTACCATAAACCCATCGTTACTTATTGTGTTTTTCTATCTGCTAACCATTATTATCCAGGGCTACTAGTATTGTGAAGTCCATGCGCATCGCCGGATCATAATCTTTTTGTGGAATTCGGGTTCTTGGTAGAGTGTGTATTGAAGGTTGGGGAGACCTATGTTGAACTATAATTGATAAACACAAAAAGATGCACTTTGCAAACCATGCAAGAATTGATGATTTATTCTACTTTTCTACTAAATAACCAGTCCTTATATTTATTTTGGATATTTTACTTATATCTAGAACTCTATTTTTGGCTCACTGAAATAAAAAGATCAAAATAAGAGATCTTATGCATGTAAATTAATTATGAGATTAGAATATTATTAATTAGTTTGCTCTTCAATATATAAAAGAAAGAAAATTTAATTAGAAATGAAGGGCTAAAAAAAAATCCCTGTCGAATAATCAGAATAGTTCTGATAAAGTGAACAAGCTGAACTCAAAAACTCACATACCTGAAACTTGATAGTGGATGATTTTCCTTTTACATGGAAAGTAATAAGAAAGATTGGAACTGAAGAACTTAAATTGGTTCATTCTTATTATTCGGAACTGAAGAACCTAAATTTGGTTCATTCTTATTATTCTTTCTGTCAAGATGGCTGCTTTCTCTCTTCTTTCATTCTTTCAGATATATTAGTACTTCATCCTTTATCATCTTTCTAAATTGGACGTCAGCCTAGTTTTGAAGAAGATGTGGAACCTTGTGTGTGAGAGTGATTATACCCTCTGTAAGCTCTCAATCCCTGGATCTCCTTTTAACATTTATGTATAATCAACTATTGCATTGATCATTACTACACAATCACTCTCAAGTGAGAAGGCTCAGGAAAGTCAATGCACAAACCAGCCAGTAATAAAGTTAAGTTTTTGTATATGCTGTTCCTTGACCTCACTATGAAGCACTAATGGGAGGAGTCGGAGGACATAAAATATGTTTTTGTGGGGTTTAGCTGTGACAGCTACTAGGATTGCCGGGTTGAACTTGGGGGCGCACCTACTTATTTGAGGTTCTGTTCCTTTCTTCTCGTCCGGCAACTCACCTGAACTATGAACAGGTTTCGGTGTGACTGTCCACCTAATTCAGTTTTTGCCTAGTTTTTTTGAGCCAATCAAAATCAGCTTGAGATCTGATTGGATCTTAGCGTAATTTTCAAAATATATCAAGCTCCTTTCTGCCTGAACTTAGATGTAGTGGCAACCAACTTGGTCAACTTTTGCAAGGGTCAAAATCATGGTTTCAAATAATAGCAATTCCAATATATATATGCAATGTTGAATCGGGTTTTGGGCCACCTGATATGATCTTAAACCTTATAATCAATTGACATGGGGTCAATAGTGCTGATATGGCTGATATTGCGATTGGGCGATACGATGAGATTTTAGTCAGAAGGTGACCTGGGTTTGTGAAAGAGTCAAGGTTAGAGAGCGACTCATATTTACAAAATTATATTTCAAAGGTAAATACTGATAATTAAAAAAATATGAAAACATATAGTGTTACACAAACCTTTTCTCTTAGGTTTCTGTATAAAATGATAATGATGATTATGACGGTCGGGGAAAGAAAAGGCATATACACAGTACTTTTTATAGGAATAGTGTATATCATTGGGATTCATGAAAGATGATCTTTCAAGTAACCATTTGGAGTCGCCATGTTATGTTGGCAGCCAATCTTTACCTATTAAGTATATTGATTATTTTGTACGCATGCAGTATTCTCTTGAAAAATGGAACCCCCTTTTGACGCTGAGGCTGGGTATCTTGTCGTGCATTAACATATATGGAGTAGACACACCTCAAATATAGTAGAATTTAGTGGGCATGTCAAGCTGTTGTTTGACATTGAAACACATACTTGAGGCTGTAGAGGTCATTAGGGGATGGGTAAGTGCTGCCATGCAAAAATAAACTAGAAGTTGACCGAGGGGTTGATGATGTAGGGAAGCGCTTTAGGGAGGGTTGAAATCCTGATAGCCGAGGCAGGATGACAGACAGATTGCTAGGTCATGACTAATTAGTATGCTGGATAGGGAAGTAAGAGGGAAAAAGGGAGGGATGACATTCTCAGAATTTTCAAGTATTCTTTTGGTTATTTTATAGGGAAATAGATTGTTTCACAGCTTTTATTTTCTATTACAAAACTTTCTGAAGGCTAATGTACCAGTAAAGATTTCTAATTCACATTAAGAGATCATCTAAAGGAAAAATACTCTCATCTAAATTTATTTCGTTTAACTTGGGTCCTTTTATTCATTGTGATTAGGCATCTTGATGGTTGAAAGTTGAAACATATCATTGCAATTATTGACTCCTATAATATAATTTTTGCAGATATTTAATATTATAAATATTGAAGTTGCCAGTATTGTTGATTATTTCTTTTTGGTAGTCAACAGTATATGTGCTTTCATAGCTCTTCATATACTTTGACTTGCCTGTGTTCTGCAAAGTATGGTAGTATCATATTTGTTGTATTCCTGAATTACTTTAACACTCATATATTCTAAAAGGGACACTTATTTCTAGATAATTTCATTCTTTATCCATGTAGTATTTCCTTTGGCTGCCTTATCCGCTTATAATTGTTGTGTCGTATCTTTTTAAGTGAATACATCTCCCCTTAACCCTCTCCCTTGTCCCGTGTCTGTTTTATAGCTCAGTAACTACTCATCATATATACATTTTTCTGAAATTTAAAGAACACAAATTTTCTGTATGAACCAACAGAATGTTCAGAGGGAGAGAGAGGAGAAACTAGCAGACATATTGAAAAATCGGCTGCATCAGTATGTTCTAGGGAACAAGGAAGCCTTCATTAGCCATGCTGAAGCTGAGGTGTCAAGGCTTTCAAATGCGGGTAACTTTATGTCTTCAAGTTGCCTGTGTGTTTTATATCTCCTATGACAATCTATCCTGTATTTATATGTTCAAAGTTGCCTTGTAAATCTGTCATCTCACAGATAGTTGAGGTCACTGACAGCTGGTACTGTACTAGAAACTAGGTTCATTCATGTGTATCTCCACATAGCTAGATGATTTTGGTAGGAGAAGGATGATAAATCTGTTCTTGTTTGTTTTAGACCAAGAATATATATCTAAAATCACAGTTTTTAAGTTATTGTAGAAGCAAAATTGAATTCTAAATTTCTTAGCAATCATAATAAGCAATTTGAAAAAGCTTGCTGTTTCATTGGTTATGGCTCTACATAGGAATAATTGGCAAATTATTGATAAGGCTGACCTTGAATACTAGGGACAGGGCCTGATTGTTGTGGTACAAAATTGGAGAATTTCTTCGAGTTTTAGAAACTGTTTTGAGTTTTATTTTGCCTTTCTACCAGAATAGAGTGCCATAATTTAATATTGGTTGTACATCACTTATCTTCTTCTTCTAATATCTTTTCCGTTGATAGTTATTTGTGCCTTGACGAAGGATTCGGTGGTCTTATACTTTATTTGTAAATTTGTTTCTACTATTTTAGGAAGTGGATATGTAGACATTATATACACTTGAGGAGAAAAGAAATCAAATGAAACCTTAACTATGGTTATGGGCAGCTGTCACCTCGTTAGTCTTTGTGCAAAAGTGGAGAGGGTGAATATTATGGTCATCTTCGTTAATTCAAAGTACAGGATACTCTTTGAAGTTTGAAGTATGCTGTTCTGAAGGTACATGTTGAAAACTGCAAATGAATTGTCAAACCGCTGGTTAAATAGGTTGTTCTTAATGAATTTAGCGGAGAGTAATTAGCTATCCATATTCATGAGACAGAGAGAAATTATTTAGTAGTATATAACTAAGATATAGGAACGATTGACGTAGCTTTGTTGGAATATTGATATTGACTTACTTACCAGATTTTATTCTATTTGTTGCTATATTGATCCAGAGCTACTGCTAGTTTGCATGCCATCACCTTTTCTAATCCTAATTATAATTGCTTCTGCTAAATTGCGTTATTGTGGATTTTACCTCTTACTAATATGATGTAGAATCACACTCTATTATCATTTATGTTAAACTAGCAGGTGCTTGCTCCCTGCCTAGATGCTGCCTCATTTGCAGTTCATTTTGGTGCATTTTTGCATTGAGGTCTTCCCTTGCTATTTGTTTCTTTTGATGCAAGAGGTTACTAAAATTATTCACTATTATTGTTTGCTTTAACCTTACTGTGATGTATCCTCTATTTAGTTGTAGCAAAACAGCCTCTATATCAATTGATGAATAAGAGAGACTAATGAATTTTAGAAAAGAGAGTTCTCGTGCAGAAATTGGTTTCTTTTGAAGATCACATGAGATTGTAGGAAAAACTAGATTCTGCAGGAAGTGGGCCTCTTATAGTGACCGCAACTTTGAACAGTTGCCCCTTGTGCAAAAAATGTTCTTTTGAAGACCGCATGAGATCGTAGAAAAACTAGATTCTTGGAGCTGCCAGCTGGCCCCCAGCCCATGCACTACACGAAGCAGGCCTCTTCTAGTGACGTCACAATTTGAACAGTTGCCCTTGACACTTTATATTTTTTTCCTTTTAGCATGTACATGGAATAGTTATGTAATGAATTTGCCATTTTGAAGTTCCAAATTAAGTAGTCTAACCGAACAAAAAGTTGTTCCAAGAGTGACAGTGGAGTTAGATGATATAAACTTGGATGGAATTTCTCCAGGCTCATAGGAGGTTTATTGGAAAACACAGACATAGCTGTCATGCACTCATGCTATATAGAATATTGCTCGTTTCTTCTTCCTTGTGCAAATAAAACAGATGCCAGCAAAATCTTTTAATTTCAATAGATTGGTGCCTCGTGGTTTGTTCACAAAACTACCCTGGATGATTTATCCAGAAGACTCTTTCTGATAGTTCAATTGATGTTATGTGCTAATACAGTCATTACCTTGTGATAAACAAATATGCATGGATATTCATTGAATAAGCAAAAGTTTCTAGGCTCTTGAAGGACAATAATTATGCTAATGCAGAATATATGATTTTCTGGGTGCGCTTTGCAAAGTTATTTGTCGAGTAAACTAGGAGTTGCTTTGTGACATGAAATAAACGAGATCAAAGTGCTCTTTAAGAAGATGGCATTTTTTCCAATTAATTGTAGTGCCTTTTGAGGAATCTGTGCCCATTTTTATGTTAGGATGGGTGAAACTTTAATTTGGAATAGAGCCTATGTTGTGTGTGTACTATTATATATAGGGAGTTGGGCATTTTGTAGTTAACATGCAGGGTGCACAAAAATTTTCAATAGCAGCAAGCTAGAAACCATCTGAAAGGAGGACAAAAGAAGCAAATGAACAGTTGTCATAATTATCATTATATAACTATATATACTCTACACAAAATTCGAAGCATATTGTGCATTGTCTTCAAAGAATGCCTTGCCACCATAAGAATTCCCTTTGGTTTTGTGCTTGACTTTTCCAAGATAATGAAGATCTATCCAGCTTGTTTGTACATTTCTATAAACACAAATAATAGTATTTAGCAAACAAGTTAATTCACATATACAGAAATTGCATACATGCAAGTTCTATTTTATAGAGTCTGGTGTGTGAGTTGGGCATGTTGTAGTTAACATACAAGGGCAAAAAAGTTTCTCTGGGAGCAATCTGGGAACCTTATGGAGGTAGAAAGAAAATGTAATGAATGCTGATGACAAAGAATAGAAGGAAAAAACTAGGATTTGTGGTGGGATTGAGAAAAAAAAAATCTAAGGTTTGTGAAAGTTAGGAAAAATATAAGGATTAAGGCTTCACACTGTGAGGTGAATTGTTCACCCACTTTATGCATCACACACAAAGATTTCAAAGAACCTCAATTAGTGTTTCCAAATTTTTAATAGCTCGTTCATTGATTTCAAAATAAATTCTACAAGAGTATATATAGATAAAGACCACATACAGTTCTTATGTCCTTCTCCTAATCATAAAGTAACTTATAAAAGAAATAATAAATAATAAAAAAGCCTACTACTAATCAAATTCAATTGTTTCTTTTCGTCTCTTGCGTGAATAGTTCTTCTAGTAGCTTGCTGGATCGTCCATATCCCTATCACCTGGTCACCAATACTGTTAAATATGTATATAAAGTATCATACAAAGATTGGGGAATATATAGTGCATTGTTTTCAAAGATGTATCTTGACACTGCTAAAACTCCCTTTCTTTGTGCTTGGTTTTGCCAAGGTGATGCCTATTCTATCCAAAGGCGGCATAAACATCACCATAAACATAATCGTAATTATTTAGCAAACAATTGAATTCACATATATGGAACTTTACAAACATTTTGGTGATTAGATTGTTGGTTCTTGAATCCAACATGAAAGTAACATCTTTGTGTATTTTACAACCATTATGTACATTTCTAAGAACGAATGTTTACGAGATGAATCAACATTTGATGCATGCGATGTAAAATCATGTAATCTAGGGAAATTAAAGAAGACGATGTATTGTAGGTTTCTGGCTTTTCTCAGTTTAAATATAATGGTGCCAGTTGTACTTTAGACTTCTTTGCTAAAACATGACGATGATAGTTGTTATGTGGGAAGTGTTAGAATATAAATTTATTACCCTCAACCCTCATCAAAACTGAGGAGTTTCTATGCAATGGCAAGGACTTTGATATGGTATTAGAGCAACCCAAGTTCAATTCCCATCAGACGCGTATTTAAAAAGCGGATTAAAAAATATTGTTACGCAAAAGCCTGGGTTTTGTTCATAAAAAGGGCACTCCACCTATGAGGGCATGCTTATATAAATATATAGCTCAATCCTCACCAAAACTTTGGAGTTTTGGTGCAGTAGCAGAGATTTCAATAGGAAGCAATAGCTTAACCAAGATGTTTCCACAGTTCATCTATGTCGTCAAAGGACGATATGGAATGCCCTGATTTTTGCTCATGATCGTAGGATAGTTTAATGGTTTGATTAAATGGTTATGTTACTTGACTCCCATCATTGATTAATTGTTTATTAGAAACCTTGTGATAAAGAAATGTGAAACTTTTCAAATTCTTATGATCGAGACTTTGACAAGTGTCCACAAATTCTGAAGAACAAAAACTTATGCTACCATAAAGTAATCTCTCGTTATTCTATAAATTTTAGTTGTTGTCATGATTTTCTAGAAAATAGAATACTATGCATATATAGTGGAGTCTGTGCATAAATGAGCTTGTTAATTCTTTTTATTTCTTAATCATTTAAAAATTCCCCATACTTTTGCCTAACTTTCTGGGCATCCAAAGCAAGGTTCAAAAACTCGGCCGTTCTGAGACCGGGCCACGAGTCCCCCTATTGGATTGTTTTGCTTGACTTGGGGCTGACTCGGCTGAGTCACCCGGTTGAGGCCGAATCGGCCGAGTCACCCGAGTCGAGGCCGACTCGGGCTCGAGTCAAGGTCGAGTTAAGCCAAAATTTCATATAATTAATTTCTTATAATTTAAATTTTTATTAGAAAGGTAGAGCTAATTTTTACTATTGTGAAAGGAGTAGTTATTTAAATTTAATTAATTTCATATAATTACTAAATTATGCATTTATTTTGATATTTTAATACCGCAAGGCATATATTTATGCATTATCTTTATGTTTAGTGCGCTAGGTGATATGTTTTGGATATGTTATACGCAGTTTTTTATATATCGGATATCGGTGATATATCGGTCGGCAAAATTATATACTGGATACCAGATACCAGATACCGAGTGATATATCACGATATGGTACTAAATACTGGATGTCAAATCGGATGTCATATCAGATGAAGAATATACATAGAGATTGCCAACATAAATCATATGAAATTACTTAAAGCAAGTTTAGGGTCATAAACTCTTAGGGGATATTACTTTTTGTAAAAACCCTCAAATGCATTTGTAAAAGCTCCTCAACTGCGTCACGTTGCGATATATCAGATATTTTCATCTTGGATACCGGCTGATATATCGGTCACCTGGCGATATATCGGCCCATATCGTTCCAAAACGATATCCGGTAAAATTTTACACTTACCGTATCGTTTTGGATAAAATACCGGTATCTCAGCCGATATACTGGTATATCGACTGATATTTAAAACAATGGTTGTACGTCAATTTTGATGTCTATATTTTTAAGATTTGTCTTGATTTTTTTCAGAATTTTTTGAGCCTTTATATAGTGTTTCGCGCTTCTCACCCAAGTCGGGGCTGCGATGGCGCTACCGATGTGGAACGGTGCCCTCCGAGTCGGCGGTCAAGACCGCGACTTTGAACCATGATCCAAAGTTCTTGATGAATGGTCCCCAGAAATTGAACTAGGGACTATCCAAAATTCTTGCTTATTAGTTATTTGTGTTTTACCCTAACTTTTACTCTTAAGTTATTTTTGGAAACTTTTCAAACTTGCATGGAGGTTTTCCATAATTTATTGACTTCGTAATTTTAACCTCTTGACAGATTTTCCTGAACATGGTACTTGTGGCTATGTCTACAAGGTGCGGTTCAGAACGAATTATGAAAATAGACACATTTGTAAACATCCAAAGGAAAAAAATGAAGGGGAAAAGGATAAGAAAAGTATGGTTATAATAGCTGCTGCTATAGTAATCACGAAAGAAAAATAAGAAAGAAAAAAATGATGGTTTGAGACTTCGGTTAGTATTAGGTTTTGAATCTTTTAGAGTTCTGTTTCAATAGAAAACAATTTTGTAGCCTTATTATAAATGATAAGTTATTAAGTGAGAAATCTTTCTTTTTGTAGCTTAATTATAATACAATTCTCTTGTTATACTAGTATATAATTTTTTCCTATTATTTAGGACTAGTTTTCTTAGTGATCAAGTTATGTAAGTTTATAACTGGCTCTTAGCTTTTCTTCTTAATTTTTTTAAAAATTGAAATATGGAGTTTTGTTCCTTATGTCGTTTTCTTTGATGATGATTACCATGTGTTGCGGCCATCGTGTGAAGTCGTCTTCTTTTGAAGCCAAAAGAAGTGTGAAACTTCTTCTCTTTATGCTTTTTCCCTCTCTTTTCTCTAATTTCTTGCTATAAAACCCTACCTGACTCCTCTCCTACTCAAACCTTGATTCCTACCACGTCCGGTCTCCATTAAAGGTGCCTGCTAGACTTCTTGTACCCCAGAGGGAAGAAGAAAGCAATAAATAGCAGAAATAAATATGATGAATGTTAGTCTCAATAGAAAAGAGCAGTGTGGTTATGGTGTAAAATTTTCATCCAATAACATTCATAATACTTGTACCAATGAAATATCAGATATTGGAAGTGGAAAATAAATTCAGATGTCGTGTATAACGTTCAGCTGACTAATCTAACAGTGCACTTTGTCATTTTTATTTGGACATGTATGCTTTTGCCTCTCTCATCGTGTCATATGGAGATGATCTCGTGTACAGAAAGTTTTTGTCTTTGCACAAATTATCTCGCTCTCTAGTTATATTATGCATATTTGCTTGCTTTGCGTAAATGTTTTAGCTCTTGCTGCTATGGTTTATGGTTAGCTCTCCATGATTGTTCTCTGTTTCAATCTGAGTGTTCTTTGGAGTCTGGACTATTCTCAGATGTGCCTATGCACCACTTGAGGCACGATTTCTCACCTTCATGTTTAAGTTCATCTAGTAGTTTTCATGAAGTTTCCTTCAGATTATCAAAATGTGTTGATTTACTCTTCCTTCTATGATCTTCAAGAGCTTTGTGCTGCGGCCATTCTGATTTCTAGAGATTGGCCACTGCCCTTCTGAGATTATTTTCACAACAGCATCTCGTTCTCCTTTTAGGAATGGGGGTGCATGTGCTTTTTCTATTTTATCTTGAATGAGCTTGTGTTCTTGCTTAACCTGCTACAAGCACCATCTTGCACTATATATTCTTTCTTATATTGGTTTGTCAATTTCATGATCCTTTTACTGGATCCTTCTTGTTTCTCATTTATGTGTTTCGTATTGTGAATTTTGGACCCTGCGGTCTCTAGTCCCCCTATTCCTCTTCCTTCCTATATGGTTACTAGCTGCAGTAAGTTGGTCTACCTGTTTTCTTGTTGAGGTTCTGTATCCGATACTTTCTTGCCTATTCCAGAATCTCTCTGTCTCTTTTGTTTGGGTTTATGGTTCATGATAGCATAGCTGCTGCCTTTGAGTGTTAATGTCCCTTCATGATTGCACCTTGCCTGAAAAACTGTTTGAAGTCCAACTTTATTCTTTTAGTTATCAAACATTTTTAGCATCCGTCAACAGTTCACTGAGTTATTATGAGCACAACTGAAAGGCATCACATTATGTGGGAAACACTAACTTACACTTCCACGGACCTTAACCCTGTGGATGCTTCTCCTCTCCTTCTTGGCAAGTTGCTTGTATCGTGTGTTGGATGTATTTTTTGACCTAGGTTCTCTGCGGTTTCTTGGCTAATATGTTACTTGGTTACTTGTATGCACTATTCAAGATAACAGCCATGACATGAAGCCACCAGAAGATGGGTGTGTTTTCTGTCCTAGAAACAGCATGGCATAGGCTTTGGGGATGTTTTTTTTAATTTTGTTGTATCTCATCATACAGCTACAGATTATTCCAATTTCTTGTTCTTAAATACTACTTATTGTAAGCTTAATAGAAAATTAGAAATCTTGGAAATGTTGTCTGATCAATTTCGTGTTCTAGTGATTCTTAGACAGTTAACCATGAGTGACTTCTATACCTGTCTGATTTGCTTCACTTGTATGAATTCTGGATGTATATGCTCCCTTCCAACTTCCACTTTTGCAGCAATTTCAGTTTAATATTTTAAGACAATGCATTTCATGCTCAATTCTATATGAAGAGATGAAGGTTTCTAATTTAACGGCATCTGGCATTAGAGCTGAATGGAGAACAAGGATCCCTATAGCCCACTAAAGGAGTGGGAGAACCTGCTTTTGCTGCTGCTGTGCTGCTGCTGCAGCAGTTGATGTAGATTATGCACAGAAATGATATTTTCATCTCTGTGTCAGTCTCACCATTCAAATGTGCATTATGGTTGCATTAGCAAATCCACTTTAAAGAGGTTTAATTCCTTGTCACACGTGAATGGCTTTAGTTTTACCTACTTGTCCAATATGAAAGGCATGGCATGGTGTGAGCGGTTTTAATATGGTTGCTCAATTTCAAACTTGCATCTCAACAGAAGAAGCTTTTACATGAAAAGGAAATTTTTCAAGAGGATGTTTTTGAATCCTATAATTTGTTTGTGACAAGCAACAACTGAGTTGGATTGAGATTCACAGTGAATAAATTTGTACTGATTCTCCATTTCTCGCTGCTTCAAGGGCTATGCTTGCAGACCCTTTTGTGGTATCCTAATGATTTAGTTTTGTTTCTGCATGGGTATAGTTGTATGGATTGTGTTGGCAGGTTGAAGTTTAGGCAGGAAACTACTATAAGAAGATAACATGTCTTTTTTAATTGATTGATTCTCTAATCAATACTATATCAAGCTACATGACCATAAGGGTGTATTATAATTTCGGTCGCTTGACAGTTTTTGAGTGATCATGTGGCATGGGATTGAATACAGTGAGCTTCCAGAGAAAAAGGAAAAGTACAGCTGTGATTTTGAAACTACCATATAGAACTTGATGATCAAACCTCTTAACAGGGAATATTCCAGTATTCAGCAACTTACATGACATAATGTCACGTGTGTCATTTTCTTTATGGTCAACATATTTTAAGGAGTTTGTACATTCAATACAGATGGTTGAATATAGGACTTTCTTTTGAATGTTTTTGTGCTTGGAACTACTTGGCATTCTGGAGGTGTAACGGTAGAATTTTCTCTGTGCGCTCTCCATTATGACATATTTGAAGGAAGACATTCACCACATTGCCAAATTTCTTCCAACTTTTAATATTTTGTTTGGATTGTTGTTGTATTTCTTTCATATCTTTGGCGTTATTTGTCTGTGTCTCCTATATTTACATTGAAATGTGAATTTCTTTTGATTAATTTCATTTGATGCTGTCTACAGCTTATGGAGTTGATATGTTGAACACTATTGGCTACATATATGCAAGGCAGGCGGCAAAGGAGCTTGGTAAGAAAGCGAAATACTTGGGTGTGCCTTTTGTTGCTGAATGGTTCAGAAACAAGGGACATTTCATCAAATCACAAGTAACTGCTGCAACGGGTAACCACTTAGCCTAGCTCATCAGTGAACGGTTATGCATCTTTGTGGTATCATCGTATAGACATTCAACTGTGCACACTCTTGAATCTTTCTCTCTCTGTTCATTGTCAATTATACCATGTGAGAGAATCTCGGTATTCATTAATTATTGTATCATGCAGGTCTTAGATGTCTCCGGATGTGAGCATAAAATGTGTTATTTGATGTCTATGGTTGTTGCAGGTGCAATTGCCCTAATGCAGCTGCAAGAGGAAATGAAGAAGCAACTCAGTACCGAGGGCAATTACACAGAGGAAGAACTTGAAGAGTACATGCAGACTCACAAGAAAGTGATGATTGATCCTTGTGGAAGCTTAATGTTGCTGATATTGAGGCTACCCTATCACGTGTCTGTCAGATGGTCTGTCTTTTATCCTTGAGTTTAAGGGACTAATTTCCTTCGTAACATTCCTTGATCATTTAACCAAGTTTTACCACTTTGATTTCAGGTGCTTCAGGACAATACGGTGAAGAAGGAGGAGCTCCGAGCTCGAGCAAAAGGGTTGAAAGCTCTGGGAAAAATATTTCAGGTGGTTTTCAATCTCTAATGCCTGCCATTTTTTGTTGTTGCAAATTTTGATGTGCTCTCTTAATCATTTGAAACACATGATATATATGATTCAGAGGGTTAAGTCAACCAATGGAGCCGAGAGTGAAGCATCTTTGACAGGTGGTGTTCACAAGTTGAATGGAAATGAGCAGTGCAATGATGGTAGCTCTCCTGATACATCACCTAAAACGCCTGTCGCGCAGCCATCTCATACAGCTCCTCTTCCTCCCCAGGTAAACCACTTGCCTTCCTGTTTGTAGCCTTGTCCATCATCAGTCTTTTTAGTAAACCGCCAAGGAACTTGCCATGCCCTGCTAATGATGCCCAATTTTCCACCCATTTTGATTTTGGGTTTGCTGACTTTGAGCAATTCCATATTTGGTGGTTGTGAACTTGGGTGGACTTGGTCACCATAGATGATTTATAAAACAATTTGCTTATTCTATTTCCTTTTTCGATGTAACAGAGCCCGTATGTGGAGGCCCCTCAGTTTGTCGGCGCTCGATATAATTACAACTTCCCAATGCCGACTGCACCTCCTGGTGCTCAAAGGCAGGCCTGATGAGCTAGCTAGAGAAGTGGAAGGACAGGCCGGACGCACCAGGTCATCGTCTTGTATTATATTGCCCTAGGCATCGGGGATCAATTGTTGGGTGCTTTGCTTGTATGAGTACAATGTATGTGGGGATTTATATGCCCCCATTATCTCTTGTTACACGATACACATCATTGTCATGCATTAAGTTTACTGTAAAAGTTGTGGGGCGGTGGGTTTGGGACAGGCCTCCATTGTTGGTGATTATTTTTTGTATGTGGGCTGGTTAGGGTTTTTACATCCCCATATTTTGCCTATTTGTTTTTGTACTTGGCCTTCAGCAGTGTCGAGTGTTTTTTTTTTTTTCTTCCCGTTTTTGACCGTCGTCGGTAATTGTTTCCGTAGGTGAAGGGTTTTGTAAATATATTCGGTTAATACCCTGATGCATGATTTTGTTATTTCCTCTATTTTTCCTGCAATTTGTAGATGTTTTCATGCCTGGGTGACTTTGAAATAGAATCTGTTGTTGTGTGTATTGCCTGTTGGTGAAGTTTCTTGCCTTCTACCAGGCAACAGTGAACAGTTGAGAACAGTTTATATTTCCGTACGTTTAGTCCAAAGTGATAGCTTATGTTGATACTTTTGGGCATATCAGTGCTCTGTAGTATTTTTATCTTCATATTTTTCTGCGAGTGTGGACCTGTTACCTTCACGGTCTCTGAGAGCATGGTCTGAACAAAAACCGATTGCGTAGGTGTCGCAGCGGGTGAGGTTGGAGAGGTCGCTAGAGTAAGCGGAGTTGAGAGCAGACGAGGTGAAAGCACTTAGCGCCTATGTGGCACCCTACGTGGCCTGATGTCAGATATAATAATTAAAATTTGAGAAAGTCTCTTACTCGAATTAAATATTAAAACAAAATTTTCTAAAAAAATAGCCCATTTAAAAATGCTGAGATATTTTCCATCATCAAAAGACAATGAATGCTCAAATACTGTGACGAAATGAATGCGAATGAATTTGCGGTTGTTGCGTCGCTGGAGAAAGAAAATGAATTTTATTAAAAATAAAAATAAAAAATCAAAAACTCACAAAAAGCAAAGTAATCGCTAGAGAGTGGGTCAGGGGTTGCTGTCTTCAGTCTGTCCCAAAAAGCATCTCTCCCGCCCAACACGGGGCCCAACTCCCACTCCATCCACCGTCCATTTCTGTCGGTCACCCCATCTCTCTCAATCTCAACCGTCCATTTCATGCTGGGCGGTGAGCCCTTCCTCTTCTTGATTTTGCCTCGCCATCTGTTCAAGCAACAACAACGCTGCAGCTGCAGCTCCCCCCTCTCTATTAACTGCTTGTTACCAATCAAAGAATCTGTAACAAGCAAAAAATAAAAAAAAAAAATGGGGAAGAATTTTTGGTCAGTGGCAGTGATTCTCGCCTTGGCTGCGGCAGCTGCTGTTAATGTGAGCGCAGGCAAGAAGGCCAAGACCTGCGACAAGGGATGGGAGTGCAAGGACAGCGTGTACTGCTGCAACGAGACCATCACCGATCTCTTCCAAGTCTACCAATTCGAGAACCTCTTCGCCAAGCGCAACTCCCCGGTGGCGCATGCTGTTGGGTTCTGGGACTATCAGTCTTTCATCACCGCCGCCGCGCTGTTCGAGCCCCTCGGGTTCGGGACCACCGGCGGCAAGACGATGCAGATGAAGGAGGTCGCCGCGTTCCTCGGCCACGTCGGCAGCAAGACCTCTTGTAAGCATCTCACTCTCACCCTTTTCTTCTTTAATGAGATGTCTGTTTATTATGATCGGCTTTTGTGGCATAATGTATGTTGCATTCAAGATCTAGAAGCAGGAAATTGACATTGAGGATATAGAACATGAAAGATTAATTTATTAGGATGTTTGTGGATAGTTTCTGAATAGGTTATATATATAGATCCTTACAAGGACATGTATAATTTGGATGCTTGCAAATCAAATAAACTAACATGTAATTGATTGATTTGGTCATTATTATGCAAGCATTGTTTTTGACTAATTGGCTTGAGTGAGTAGTTTGTTTTGGGATTTGAAGAAACAAAGATTTTTGGCTGGTGCAAATACTTGCAAGTTAAAGAATCAATTTGAAGCATGATGGAGCTCAAATTACTTGCTTTTTTTACTTAAGGGACATTTTTTTAAGCAATTGTCCTAGATCTATGAAATGTGATGGAAGCCATAAGTTGAACTTTGAACACCCAAATTTTGCAGCAGGTGTATGGGAACAAAGAGTTGTTTGAGGAGAAATTAGCATGATATTTTTCCAAATCATTTCATGTGGTGCTGGGGCTTCCATGTGAGTATTCACTATCCAAGACCATCTATTTTAGCATCACTTGACACGTTCTGAAAGAGTTTGTTGGTCATTGAAAATGATTATAAAGTGAAGATCTGAAGGTGTCATTAGATTGTCACATTTCGTGACCTTGTTCGAACCAAAGTTCTTCATGCAACAATTTTCATGGTTCATGGAAGTCTATACTAGGGAGGATGTTGTTTGTGGATCATTAATTTTTTTTACCCTTCAGATGGAAATTAAAACCATTCATTGTTTGGTTGAATGTACGTGGATGCAGGAGCCATGAAGACTTGTGACCAGTCCAGTTCTCATTGTTCCGATTAATGCAGGTCTGCACTCATGTAGATCTACTACATGTTTGTATCACAGCTTGGCTAAAAAATCTCATAATAATTTAACAAACAGAATGTGTTTGTGTTAACCTTCTATCACTATGTCTGGCCAAAGCTGACCATGGTTGATTGTCAAAAATGTTTCAAATAATAATTTCTATGCTTTGATCGCATTTGATTGTGTCTGTCGTATCAGTTCTTTTACCTCACTGTCATTATTCCAAATATTGAAGGCTAGAATGCACTTGGAAATAATTCACTTCCATCATTCTTCATACTTGCATTAACAACATAGTATAGCTTTCAATTTTATTTTGTGAGATGGATTGTTTGAAATCTGTTGCATGTTTTCAAAATCTATTGTAGGTCATGCACAACACATATTGGATGCTATTCCAAATGATTTTTAGCTAAATCCTCTCTATTCAATATCGATATTTGGGCCATCTAAATTGAATATCCACATTGATTATTTGATTATTTCTGGTGGGGCTAGCTCAAGGACTTGTCTTCAGTGAGCCCCTTGATTCGCATAGCAGATAAAATGTTGGAACTTATTGCTTGAGTATTGTTTTGCAGGAACCTTGTCTTACTCGCGCTTATGCCAAATCAATTTTGGTATTTTAAAAACATAACTCAGTGTGATAATAACTCTTCGTCAACGTTGGTTATTTATTTGTACTCTACACAAGCCCTCACTAAAATATATTTATTGAAAGTTATCCTCTGCAGAGCTCATCATTCTAACATATGATTATTGGAAGTTAGTCAAGGTTTTGCTTAATTATTTCCTAAACACTACTTCCTTGCATGTTCTCTTGTTAATGTGTACATACACAAACTCTTAATTGGGTCAAACTAGTTACCTACTAAAGCTGAGATTCTAGTGTCTGGGACACTTCTTTGATCGCTCTCCTCGCCTTTTTCCCCATTGTGAAAATTTAATGCAATGGTTCAATGGATTAAGCAAAGTTTAATTTACAAGTTGCAAATCTCCTATGCCCTTGTTCAACCTTCAAGTGTACTCAGTGCCTCGGTTGTGGGTGGCAAAAGTGTGCTTATACTCTGAAACCTATTACATAACTCTAAAGCATGTGAGGCCAATCAACAATCGGGACAGAGGTTTCAAAGTTCCTCCTGCTCTGCCTTTCTACTGACATTCTGTGTGAAACACTAAGGTGCTCTAGCCGTTTTCTATTGTAATGTGCCAAAGGATTGAAATAGGATTAGGTCATTCCACACCTGCTTAGCAAGGTGTAGGGTTCTCTTTCTCCTGAGCCAAGAGCTCATACTGTGTGCAGCATTGAAATACTATTTTTTGAAATGCCTTTTATTGCACATGTTGGTTTTCCAAACTTTGAACTCACTTTCCTGAAATATTAAGGTTGTTAGTTATTTCTCACATCACATTTTTTTCCCTAGCATTTGAAAAATTCATGGTTTTGAAAATGCTTGCCAGTGGCCAACTTACCATTTTAACGAGTTCTCTGTCAAAGTGCCAGTCAATGATGAAGCTCTGCATACATAATGAATTCATGCAACTGATATGCATGCTCTTTCAGGCCACTTTATCTCCTGCATGCGTATGTGTATGGCATTTGACTTGCAATTTGCCACTTGTAGGTGGCTATGGTGTTGCGACTGGCGGTCCACTTGCATGGGGACTGTGCTATAACCATGAGATGAGTCCTAGCCAATCCTATTGCAACGATGACTATCTTTACCCCTGCACTCCCGGAGTTGAGTACTATGGTCGTGGTGCCCTGCCCGTATACTGGTATGTCATCAACACTTTGTTTCTCCTCTCTTTAGCTATTCTTTGATCTCAGAATTGAGACCTGCGGTTCACTAGAGAACCAAGTATCTGTTGATTTTTGGGGAAGAAAAACACACAAGTTTATTTGAAAACCCAAAAACAAAAAAAAAAAAATTTAAACTTTTCTCAACTTCAAACTCTCTCTCTCTCTCTCTCTCTCTCTCCTCCCCCCCTTTTTTTATTTTTTTCGTCACAAAACATTGATTATACCTCTTCTTTTATAGGCAAAACAATACAAATCCAACTAAAAATCAAATTCCTATTCCTAATCTAAGACTTACTTTATTAAAAGAAAATAGGAAACTCCTAAACTAATTATAGTACAATTATAACTCTAAGACTAAATTTTAGAAACTCCAAAAATCTTAAACCAACTCAAAATTAGACTTTCCTATTTTCATGAATCATGAGGATTTGAATTACAATTTCCAATAGTATCAAATGTGCTTTCTTTTGTCCAGGAACTCCAACTATGGACTTATTGGTGACGGGATCAAGATTGATCTGTTGAGCCACCCTGAATACCTAGAGCAGAATGCGACCCTCGCTTTCCAAGCTGCCATGTGGAGGTGGATGAACCCCATGAAGAAGAAGCAGCCATCAGCCCACGATGCGTTTGTTGGTAACTGGAAGCCAACAAAGAACGATACCTTGTCCAAGAGGCTACCAGGATTTGGGGCTACCATGAACATTCTCTACGGGGATCTAGTCTGCGGGCAGGGCTTCGTTGATGACATGAACAACATGATCTCCCACTACCAATATTACCTTGACCTAATGGGTGTTGGCAGGGAATTATCGGGAGACAACTTGGATTGTGCCGAGCAGGTAGCCTTCAACCCGTCTTCAAAATCTGATTCTTAGGCAGATACAGATTGAGGATGCTGCAAAATAAATGGTTCTGCAATGTGCCGCCGCACTTATAAGATTTATTTTTCATTGTTTGTGTGAAGCTGTATTACTAGGTGACTTTGAGGATGATACCTCTATGTATAACAACCGCTTTTATGTACTATTTGTAGATGTTGCATGTTTGAGGGTGTATAATTGTTATTAGCCTGTTCTTTATATACGGCCTAAGAACTTGTAATGTATACCTTTGTTTTTCTTTTTCTTTTTTGTTTCAAAGTTAAATATATGCCTGTTTTGTTCGAAAATATTTGTTGTCTTTTTCCTTTTGTGCTGCTGTAGGATGTCGCCTTCATTGTAGAGTTATGTGGATGTGCTATTTGTTCTGATATAATTTGCAGTTGGATTGCATGCATGTTGTTTGATTTGACAGCAGGCACTCACAACCCTAGCTGTAGGAAATGGAAAACTAGTGTGTTGCCCTCCTCCCTCCACCTCTATTGAACTCTCACCTGGATATTGATTAGTCATATCCATATTTGCTCAAATAGATGTTGATACGAAGCGGATTCGGATATTTAAACTTAAAGAGAGTTTTCTGAGGGAATTTTGGTCAAACTTTGAGGCGTATTTCTTGTTTTAACCCTACCTGTTGGTTATGCGGAATGCAATATTCTCTTCTCTCAACAGTATGTTTTAGGCATTAGATTTTTAGGAATACTGGACTACCATGTTTGGTATAATTAGTGTAGGCTATCAAAAAATTACTGAAGACAAAGCCTCAGACGCGAACCTCCCAGACGCGGACCTCGCGTTCCTTTGTCAGACGCGGACCTCGCGTTCCTTTATCAGACGCGGAGGACGCTATACGCAGACCTCGCATTCCAATGTCAGACGCGGAGGTTGCCAGACGCAGTCCTCGCGTCCTTTGTCAGATGCGGAGGTCGCTAGACGCAGAGTTCGCATTCCAATGTCAGATGCGAACCTCGCGTCCTTTGTCAGATGCGGATCTCAGCCAACTCCGCGTTTCAACTCAAACGCAAGTCTGAGCAGCTCCGCGTTCTAACACAGACGCGAGTCTGTGAGCTCCGCGTCTCAACATCAGAGTGAGGTCCGCATCCAGCGCGAGACCCGCATTTTTGCTATAACTGAGCCACGAACTTGGTCAGTTACACCCCGTTTTCTCTCCACATAATGGGGAATAACTTCCCATTATGGAGAGATTTAAGGATTTAATTACACCCCTCCCATTATGGAGAGATTTAAGGGGTTAGTTACACCTCAATTCTTCTATAAATAGCTATGAATAGCTAGAGAGGGGGGAGAACCTTGAATAAGGGCTCGGCGGGGACCAAAAAAAGAGGAGACCTCTCTAGGGGACATCTGGAGAGAGGACCTGGGAGGACCTGGGGGGAACTCGGAGTAAAATGGGAGGAGCTTTGAGGAGAAAAGGAGGAGAATCCCCTAAAAGGCACACTTGATGCTTGACACTTGAAGCTGGATAAATACAGAAGGCTGAAAGCTAAGTATAAGGTTGCTGAATACATATTGTGTTGGAGGAGAAAACTCTATAAACTTGCTGAGTTCAAGGGGAGTTTCTAATCTCTTTAAGATTTTAGCCACTGATTAAGGTTTCATACCTGATCAGTGGGCTTCCAATGAGAGCAAGAATATCCGAAAATCAAGCTTCCGGTTCGGTTCGTCAATGGAGAACAAGAATCACTCTCCACCGCTACAAGAAGAACCCAGCATTAAATAAAGGGGAGATCCAACAATTCTTCTCTCTTTTGTAATCGGGTTATATCCGTTGTAATCTTCTATTTAATTAAAAGAATTTTGCAATTGTGATTTTTCTGACGCGTACAAGAGATGGCGACTCCGCTGGGGATTACTTTGTCGTTCTCAACCGACGTGAAAGTGGTGGCGCAAGCCGACATCAAGATGCTTGGATCCACAGTCGAATCACTTGCGATCGAATTCGACCAAGAGAAGTTGAACTCCCCCAAAGCTTCGGGAGTCTCCTGTGGAGATAACGTGGCCATCTCCAATGTCTCTTCAGAGACCCACGCCATGACCCACGATCAAGATAGCAATGGAGACCAATTGTAACGCCCCGTTCCCGTAGGTACGGGGACGTTATGGCGACGTACATACGCGAGGTGTAAACACGCTCACGCGTACGTTAAGCCTCAGTACAATAAATAACCTCCATAAATACCTGGGGTCCAGCATGTGATAAGTACAAGAATACCTGCAGAAGAGGGTCAGAGATCATAACAGATATGATAAATGGGAACAAAGAAGATAACAGAAATAAATGCTCAAGATACCTATGAATGGTCCCGATGAGGAATCTCCTATGTGACTCCATGGCACTCCCAGATACTACGGTATGCGGCTCTCCAATCTGGGCATGCAAACCCAGGGTCATCAGAAAGCGACCTAGTGAGTGGTAAAATGAAGGAGGCAGTAATATATACTATAGTACTACAAGCATGATATTACTATAGATACGTGATGGTGTATACCATATAATAAACAGTAGGAATATATAAGCAGTAGGAACATGTAAACATGTCATATTTTACTACCATTATTACCTAACCGGTAATCATCAGGTCATGTTTTTAATCATACCCAGTTTATAGAATATAATGTTATCTAGTGGTGACGAGAGTACATGCTAGTGGTGCTGTGATAGCAGTGAACATGCAGGTGAGTATATGTCTGCAACAATAAAATATATGCAGATGGGTATATGTCGGCAACATAAAATATATGCAATACAGAACATGCATAGTATGCCACTACATACAGTGTAACGTATACCAGGTAATGTAACAAATTATACATGTGCATGAGTAGTAGGTCACTACAGAAAGTGTAACAGAAAACAGGTACAGTATTAATGTATACATATAACATGATAGCAATTACATGATCAGGAACAGTAACAAGGTAATATAGTAGCAGGCAGGTCATGTCATAGTCGTGTTATTCATACAATAGTAGCGATCAGTACCACCTACTATTTTAATTACTCTCTTCCAGTGTCCCATACCACTGGCGGTTCATACTGAAGCCCGCACCCAGTCGAACCCATCCGGACATGGCCTACGGGTACCATTATCCAAACGAGAGAGTAACTAAATAACAAGTGTTCCCAACGTCACTATTGTGTATACTGGTTTCATTATGTTAATTGGAAACCCATGGTCGAGGAGTTCTTATCGGGTGCATGTATCCCGTGCATACGCGGGATCACGGCCTTAAACAGATCCCTGGCTGCTGAGACCAGGGCCAGCCCGCTAGAGCTGTAACATGTAACATGAGTAACAGATGGTAGCCAGCACTACCCGGTCCCCTGCAGTGGGACCTCAATATGGATCCAGTACATCCACCCGATAAGATCTAGTCAACCGTCAAGTCTCCCCCATACCCAAGTTATCTTTATGATCTGATATGTGATATGTCAAGTATACAATGTAACAAGAACAATTACAGTACATGGTATGGGTAATATGATTACTGGACCTGAGCTCTGTTGATAGCATAGAACAATATCACGAGAATCAGGAACAATATAACATGAACAAGATATCATGAACAATATACCGGGAAACGGGAACAATAGATGTGGGATTCTAGAGGTGGCCCCCGTGGCTTGGATCCACGTGGCACTTAGTTCCACACATCGCATATCAACAACAATTATGTCCAGTAACGGGAATATCCATATCATGTCTAGTATCGGGAATATCCATATCAGTAACATGAAACAATCATATAACATGAATACGGTAACATGGCACAAGAATACATGTAATATGAACGGGGATTCCTATAACAGTAATAGAGAAAGCATACATGCACTGGTAACAGGGCGATGGAAACATAACATGCATGTATAACAGTGATATGTAAACATAAGATGCCGGTGTAACAGTGATATGGAAACATGACATGCAAATGTAACAATAATATGTAAACATGACATGCAAGTGTAACAGTAATATGTAAACATGACATGCAGGTGTAACAGTAATATGTAAACATGACATGCAGGTGTAACAGTAATATGTAAACATGACATAATATGAAATGTGGTAGTCCGTGCATTGGTCTATCTGTTTACTAGTGGAAGTTATATGTGTAGCAAGAATCCGTGTCATATCTATATGTGATAGTGGTAATAATAGTGGTCAGTGTATCATACCATATCCAGTGAACTACGGTATCCGTGTAAGGAGGATATCAATGTATGTACTAATGGTGTCTAGCAGTCATGTCTAGTGACAGTGTAGTGTCGTCAAGTATCGTGAATCAGTATACATGTGACGATAGTTATTTAACTGTGAGCTATTACATGAAGTGATCGTATCCACTAACATGGTGACCTAGTGGTCCGTGGGTCAGTGGCGGTACAGTCATGATATCTGTGTCCGAGTTGTCTATGGCAGTGTTTGTTATTATTACATCACTAGTATAATAGTAGTGGTTATTCCTATTCAATGAGTGTCCAATAATTACTAGTTAATATTTATTAGTTACCGTCTTTTATCCCTAATCAAGATCTATCAATCAATTTCACTAAACATGATAAAATATAATTTAGAAAAGAAAAACACTCACAAACTGGCTACAGGATTGTAGCTCTCGTTCCCACGATCGCAACGGATCCAGAATCGCCTCAATCGGAGTCCGGATGCTCCCGATATCGCCCGAATACCCAAAACCGAGAGAAAAGGTTAGTTACGTAATAATAGAAATTATTCAGGGGGCTATTTGTAATTTTACAAGGGCCTAAAAGTAATTTAAAATCTTACAGGGGCTTACATGCAATTTTACCTTTAATGGGTCGGGTCCGGGTGTAAACGGGTCGGGTTTGGGTTGAACCCGAACCCAAACCCATTTCTCTTCTCAACGAAGCCAGCAGCAGCCATATGGCTGCTGCTGCCGCCGCCCAGGCGCGGGCGCCGCCCGCGCGCGGCCGCCCCCGCACGCACCCGCCGCCGGCGCCGCTGCCCCGCCGGCGCCGGCGCCACCCCGGCGCCGGTCCGGTGCCCAACGGCCGCCGGGGCCCACCCGCACGAGTGGGAGGGGAAGAAAATAGGGGGGCTGTGTCCCCCTCCCCTCCCTCTAGCACTTGGCCGGCGCTGGCCGGCCTCCCTTGCCGCCGGCTGGCCTGGCCGGCCTCCGGCACCGCCGGCCTGGCCGGGCGGCCTCCGGCGTGTCGCCGCCGCCCACCAGAGTGAGGGAGAAGATGAGAGAGAGAGAGAGGGAAAGGAATAGAGAAAGAGAGAGAGAGTTTGATTAATCTCCCTAATGAGAGAGAGAGAGAGAGGATGTGGGAGAGTGAGAGAGAGATTAGAGGAGAGAGAGAGAGGATTTGAGATTTAAAAGGGAGAGAGAGAGAGGCGGTGGATGAACAGTAGGGCGGTGGGGGAGAATTCGCTGGAAGGAAGAAGAGAAAGAAAGGAAAGAAAAGAAAAAGAAAAGAAATTAAAATTAATAAAATAAGATTATTTAATGCGGCCTAAAATTCGACTTGTCCCGAACGGTGCCCAAAAATTACAGAAAATAGAAAATATTACGCTGAGACGTAATATGAAGACAGTTTGAAGAAATTCAATCCGGTTTGCAAATTAAAAATCCCGGAGTGTCTCGCCGATACGGACGACACCGGTTTGGCCGGATTTTTTATAAAATCAGAAAAATCCCCAAAAATACCCAAACGTAGATAATAAGATCCTAAGGCACACGGTGAAGGTCGATTCTCAAAATTCTACTCCGTTTGTGAAATAAAAATCGGAAGGCTGGTTATCGGTATCGGTCGACACCGACAACGGATATTTTCCAAAATAATCCAGAAAAATTCCAGAAAATCCTGAAAAATCTACAATATTAGGAAATGATTTTTGAAACTGAAATCAGGTCAATCGGAATACTACAGAGGTCAAATCAAATTTGTACGTCGTATCGCGTACAGATACGGTGATACGTATACTGGGGAGCAGGGTGTTACATTTCTCCCCATCTTACAAAAAATTGCGTCCTCGCAATTTCAATCAGGTGTGAAAACAAGATTTTCAACCCCAAGGCCGAAAGATGACGGGTCCACGACACTTTCGCTGCGCACTCTGCTATATAGAAGAAACCCGGGATGGAGAAGTATGGTAGTGAACTAATCCGGACAGATGGAAAGTAAGACGATACAAGAAAAGTAGAAGGAAATAGGATGTTCTGGTTGACAACTGAAAGGAAGTCAGAGAACAGAGTCAAGGAATGAATTGTCAAGGTCATGATATTCTTGTACTGGAATCCCCAAATTCAGATACAGAGCAGTTACTCTGAACCTAATTGTACTGTTGGTAAGAGCCCGAGGATTGACCCAGGTGGTTACCCATACCAGGTGTGAACCTCAGCTCTGATACCACTGTGTAACGCCCCGTTCCCGTAGGTACGGGGACGTTATGGCGACGTACATACGCGAGGTGTAAACACGCTCACGCGTACGTTAAGCCTCAGTACAATAAATAACCTCCATAAATACCTGGGGTCCAGCATGTGATAAGTACAAGAATACCTGCAGAAGAGGGTCAGAGATCATAACAGATATCATAAATGGGAACAAAGAAGATAACAGAAATAAATGCTCAAGATACCTATGAATGGTCCCGATGAGGAATCTCCTATGTGACTCCATGGCACTCCCAGACACTACGGTATGCGGCTCTCCAATCTGGGCATGCAAACCCAGGGTCGTCAGAAAGCGACCTAGTGAGTGGTAAAATGAAGGAGGCAGTAATATATACTATAGTACTACAAGCATGATATTACTATAGATACGTGATGGTGTATACCATATAATAAACAGTAGGAATATATAAGCAGTAGGAACATGTAAACATGTCATCTTTTACTACCATTATTACCTAACCGGTAATCATCAGGTCATGTTTTTAATCATACCCAGTTTATAGAATATAATGTTATCTAGTGGTGACGAGAGTACATGCTAGTGGTGCTGTGATAGCAGTGAACATGCAGGTGAGTATATGTCTGCAACAATAAAATATATGCAGATGGGTATATGTCGGCAACATAAAATATATGCAATACAGAACATGCATAGTATGCCACTACATACAGTGTAACGTATACCAGGTAATGTAACAAATTATACATGTGCATGAGTAGTAGGTCACTACAGAAAGTGTAACAGAAAACAGGTACAGTATTAATGTATACATATAACATGATAGCAATTACATGATCAGGAACAGTAACAAGGTAATATAGTAGCAGGCAGGTCATGTCATAGTCGTGTTATTCATACAATAGTAGCGATCAGTACCACCTGCTATTTTAATTACTCTCTTCCAGTGTCCCATACCACTGGCGGTTCATACTGAAGCCCGCACCCCAGTCGAACCCATCCGGACATGGCCTACGGGTACCATTATCCAAACGAGAGAGTAACTAAATAACAAGTGTTCCCAACGTCACTATTGTGTATACTGGTTTCATTATGTTAATTGGAAACCCATGGTCGAGGAGTTCTTATCGGGTGCATGTATCCCGTGCATACGCGGGATCACGGCCTTAAACAGATCCCTGGCTGCTGAGACCAGGGCCAGCCCGCTAGAGCTGTAACATGTAACATGAGTAACAGATGGTAGCCAGCACTACCCGGTCCCCTGCAGTGGGACCTCAATATGGATCCAGTACATCCACCCGATAAGATCTAGTCAACCGTCAAGTCTCCCCCATACCCAAGTTATCTTTATGATCTGATATGTGATATGTCAAGTATACAATGTAACAAGAACAATTACAGTACATGGTATGGGTAATATGATTACTGGACCTGAGCTCTGTTGATAGCATAGAACAATATCACGAGAATCAGGAACAATATAACATGAACAAGATATCATGAACAATATACCGGGAAACGGGAACAATAGATGTGGGATTCTAGAGGTGGCCCCCGTAGCTTGGATCCACGTGGCACTTAGTTCCACACATCGCATATCAACAGCAATTATGTCCAGTAACGGGAATATCCATATCATGTCTAGTATCGGGAATATCCATATCAGTAACATGAAACAATCATATAACATGAATACGGTAACATGGCACAAGAATACATGTAATATGAACGGGGATTCCTATAACAGTAATAGAGAAAGCATACATGCACTGGTAACAGGGCGATGGAAACATAACATGCATGTATAACAGTGATATGTAAACATAAGATGCCGGTGTAACAGTGATATGGAAACATGACATGCAAATGTAACAATAATATGTAAACATGACATGCAAGTGTAACAGTAATATGTAAACATGACATGCAGGTGTAACAGTAATATGTAAACATGACATGCAGGTGTAACAGTAATATGTAAACATGACATAATATGAAATGTGGTAGTCCGTGCATTGGTCTATCTGTTTACTAGTGGAAGTTATATGTGTAGCAAGAATCCGTGTCATATCTATATGTGATAGTGGTAATAATAGTGGTCAGTGTATCATACCATATCCAGTGAACTACGGTATCCGTGTAAGGAGGATATCAGTGTATGTACTAATGGTGTCTAGCAGTCATGTCTAGTGACAGTGTAGTGTCGTCAAGTATCGTGAATCAGTATACATGTGACGATAGTTATTTAACTGTGAGCTATTACATGAAGTGATCGTATCCACTAACATGGTGACCTAGTGGTCCGTGGGTCAGTGGCGGTACAGTCATGATATCTGTGTCCGAGTTGTCTATGGCAGTGTTTGTTATTATTACATCACTAGTACAATAGTAGTGGTTATTCCTATTCAATGAGTGTCCAATAATTACTAGTTAATATTTATTAGTTACCGTCTTTTATCCCTAATCAAGATCTATCAATCAATTTCACTAAACATGATAAAATATAATTTAGAAAAGAAAAGCACTCACAAACTGGCTACAGGATTGTAGCTCTCGTTCCCACGATCGCAACGGATCCAGAATCGTCTCAATCGGAGTCCGGATGCTCCCGATATCGCCCGAATACCCAAAACCGAGAGAAAAGGTTAGTTACGTAATAATAGAAATTATTCAGGGGGCTATTTGTAATTTTACAAGGGCCTAAAAGTAATTTAAAATCTTACAGGGGCTTACATGTAATTTTACCTTTAATGGGTCGGGTCCGGGTGTAAACGGGTCGGGTTTGGGTTGAACCCGAACCCAAACCCATTTCTCTTCTCAACGAAGCCAGCAGCAGCCATATGGCTGCTGCTGCCGCCGCCCAGGCGCGGGCGCCGCCCGCGCGCGGCCGCCCCGCACGCACCCGCCGCCGGCGCCGCTGCCCGCCGGCGCCGGCGCCACCCCGGCGCCGGTCCGGTGCCCAACGGCCGCCGGGGCCCACCCGCAAGAGTGGGAGGGGAAGAAAATAGGGGGGCTGTGTCCCCCTCCCCTCCCTCTAGCACTTGGCCGGCGCTGGCCGGCCTCCCTTGCCGCCGGCTGGCCTGGCCGGCCTCCGGCACCGCCGGCCTGGCCGGGCGGCCTCCGGCGTGCCGCCGCCGCCCACCAGAGTGAGGGAGAAGATGAGAGAGAGAGAGAGAGGGAAAGGAATAGAGAAAGAGAGAGAGAGTTTGATTAATCTCCCTAATGAGAGAGAGAGAGAGGATGTGGGAGAGTGAGAGAGAGATTAGAGGAGAGAGAGAGGATTAGAGATTTAAAAGGGAGAGAGAGAGAGAGGCGGTGGATGAACAGTAGGGCGGTGGGGGAGAATTCGCTGGAAGGAAGAAGAGAAAGAAAGGAAAGAAAAGAAAAAGAAAAGAAATTAAAATTAATAAAATAAGATTATTTAATGCGGCCTAAAATTCGACTTCTCCCGAACGGTGCCCAAAAATTACAGAAAATAGAAAATATTACGCTGAGACGTAATATGAAGACAGTTTGAAGAAATTCAATCCGGTTTGCAAATTAAAAATCCCGGAGTGTCTCGCCGATACGGACGACACCGGTTTGGCCGGATTTTTGATAAAATCAGAAAAATCTCCAAAAATACCCAAACGTAGATAATAAGATCCTAAGGCACACGGTGAAGGCCGATTCTCAAAATTCTACTCCGTTTGTGAAATAAAAATCGGAAGGCTGGTTATCGGTATCGGTCGACACCGACAACGGATATTTTCCAAAATAATCCAGAAAAATTCCAGAAAATCCTGAAAAATCTACAATATTAGGAAATGATTTTTGAAACTGAAATCAGGTCAATTGGAATACTACAGAGGTCAAATCAAATTTGTACGTCGTATCGCGTACAGATACGGTGATACGTACACTGGGGAGCAGGGTGTTACACCAATCTCCCGCCATCCTTCTATCAAGGCACTGCTAGTTCGAACGCTGGGGGTTCCCAACAACCACTACGACTCAATCGGAATGCCAAGAGACGGCAAAGGCGTCGCGCTCGTCGTCAGCAGACAGAAGTGGTTGCAACAACACATGTGGCCCACGTCAATGTCTCCCACGAGATCTGCGAGGCCAATGAAGATGAAGGCCCATCTCGCCGTACCTCTCCTCTCCAGATTCCTCAACTCCAGGTTACTGGGGGTCCCCAACAACCCGTGAAGCATAACCGGAATGCTGAACGTCGACAAAGGTACCACACACGTCGACAACAGATGGAAAAAGCTGAAAAAGCCATCTGTTCAGCAGATACAGAACGCGGGGCTTAGGCCCACGTTTCTTCTGAGCAGCACGAGACTCGCATCTCAGATCCTTAACGAGAGGCCCGCGTCTCTGTATCAAAATGCGGAGCTCATGAGGCCCGCGTCTCTGTATCAAAACACGGAGCTCATGAGGCCCGCGTCTCTGTATCAAAATGCGGAGCTCATGAAGCCCGCGTTTCTCTAACTGAACATGAAGCCCGCATTTCTATATTAGAACGCGAGGCTCGTGTTTCACCTCACAGACGCGACGTTCAGCAATGCGAGATCCGCATCTCCTCTCAAAAACGTGAGTCCCACGTCTTTGTGCCAAAACGCGAGACTCGCGTCCCTTCTGCAGAGAACGAGTCTGCCGGCTTTATTACCTTTAAATGGTTCATGAAGCTTCCTGCCGGCTCTATGAAGAAATGGGTCGACCTCGAGAAGCTCTTCCCTGATCAAGTTCAACACCACACCTCTGATCAAATAAGTACTCAAAGGGAACGCCGATCTTCCTATAAGTTCCCCGCGAAGTTTATACTTCTTTAATCTCAGCAGGATTTTAGAAGTTATCTGTGGAACAACAATCCGACGCCTCCGACGGCTAAAGATAGAGGAAAAAGTTGGCTTTTAAGCCTAACGAAAAAATCCTCGACAACTCATCATGCTGAGGGGAATAGCATGGCTAGCCCAATTCAAACGGTAGTTGGTAAAGGCACATCAAATCCGTTGATAACTGAAGGTTTGCTAAAAACCTTGAGGGACCTGATCCCGCCTTCCCCTCCAAAATCCCTTACCAATTCCCATCCATGAAATGGTAGGACCACAAAAAGCCTGTGACTATTTCCCTAGTAAAATAATCACAGATCAAACATGTCAAGTTAACATTATACCTCTGACATATTCACTGTTAAGTTAACATTAAACCTCTAACAGTGATTTCCCTCAATTTTTCCAGTGGAATAAATTACAAATCGAACCTGTCATTTTAACATCACACCTCTGACAGTAAGACTTTGATGTATCCCAGGGGGTAAAACTTCAACTTTTCAATTCTCCTCAGTGGAATGACAAGTCCACTCAAAATACTGTTATGTTCAAAATCACACATCTAACAGTAGACAAATCCCGGTCAAGTTAACATCACACCTCTGACCAAACTTTCTCCAATCGCAAGACAAATCCCAGTCAAGTTAACATCACACCTATGACCAAAATTTTAACTTGTCAGTCCTCTTCAATAGGACAGCGAGTCCACCAAACTGCATAAATCGCAGAATCTCTTGGTCAAGTTAATACTACACTTCTGACTAAAGTTGCTCATATCGCAAAATCAATTGCTGTTAAGTTAACATTACACCTATGACAGTGATCTCCTCGATTTTCTCAGTGAAAATGAGATCTTTAATGCTAAGTTAAATATCACACCTCTAGCATGCATTTCATTGTCAAGTTAATATTACACCTATGATAATGATCTTCTCTCAATTTTCTCAGTGAAAATTAGACTTTCGTGGTGCTAAGTTAATATCACACCTCTAGCACACATCTTTGTCAAGTTAATTTTACACCTCTGACAATTCAATTTGCTCAAATTGCAAACTCAAACCATCACGTTAACATTACACCTCTGACGGTAAAAATCTCTATGCATCTTCAACAAATCCAATCTCACTTGTCATTCTCTTCAATAGAATGACAGGTCCACTTAAATTGTGTAGATCGCAAAATCAATCGTTGTTATATTAATATCACACCTCTAACAGCAAACTATCATTCCCAGCAGAGTTCTAGTCATGTTAACACTAAACCTCTGACGATGACTCTGGCATAATCTCCAGCGAATCAAACTCCACTTGTTATTCTCATCAATAGAATAGCAAGTCCACAAAACTTGTTCAAATCACAAGTCCTGATCCCACTGTCAAGTTAACATCACACCTCTGACAGTAAATTTCTCAAATTTTCCCAGTAGAGTTACACCTCTGGCAATTAAAACTCTTCCAAAGAAGCTTTGAGCGTTACCTTCGCGTCTCAAGCATAGAGCCGCGACTCAACGAACTTAAGAGTCGAGTCTCAACAGCAAGTAAAGGCTGCATCTCTATAGTAATTGAGAGCCGCGTTTCTACAACAATTGAGAGTCGCGTCTCAACTTTGGTGAAGTTCGCGTCTCCACTTGATCAGTGTGCCAGAACCGCGTCTGTGAGAGCTGCGTCCTCTCTCTCTCTCTCACAATACAAAGAGTATATCTCTACTATTATAATCAGTTCAACAATACACTGGTAAAGGCAATTGACAACTCCACCGGTTCAACAGTACACCGACAATTAAATTACAACGATCTTTCTTGGAGGCTTCAAGCAGTTCAATAGTACACTCACGAAGACCAGAATCCAGACAAGATCAAGCTCGAGACTGCCTCTCAGAAGAATGCCAGTCTGATTACAGGAAGTCCCGATTCAACTGAAGTCCAAAGTATTCCGAAATCCGTCTCAGTCAACCACAGAGTTTCGAAAACTTTGGAGGGGGTTCTGTAGGCTATCAAAAAATTATTGAAGACAAAGCCTCAGACGTTAACCTCCCAGACGCGGAGATCGCGTTCCAGCCTCAGACGCGGACCTCGCGTTCCTTTGTCAGACGCGGAGGTCGCCAGACGCAGACCTCGCATTCCAATGTCAGACGCGGAGGTCGCCAGACGCAGACCTCGCGTCCTTTGTCAGATGCGGAGGTCGCCAGACGCAGACCTCGCATTCCAATGTCAGACGCGGACCTCGCGTCCTTTGTCAGATGCGGACCTCAGCTAACTCCGCGTTTCAACTCAAATGCAAGTCTGAACAGCTCCGCATTCCAACACAGACGCGAGCCTGTGAGCTCCGCGTCTCAACATCAAAGTGAGGTCCACGTCCAGTGCGAGACCCGCATTTTTGCTATAACTGAGCCACGAACTTGGTCAGTTATACCCCGTTTTTTCTCCACATAATGGGGAATAACTTCCCATTATGGAGAGATTTAAGGAGTTGGTTACACCCCTTCCATTATGGAGAGATTTAAGGGGTTGGTTACACCTTAATTCCTCTATAAATAGCTATAAATAGCTAGAGAGGGGGGAGAACCTTGAGGAAGGGCTCGGCGGGGACCAAAAAAAGAGGAGACCTCTCTAGGGGACCTCTGGAGAGTGGACCTGGGAGGACCTAGGGGGAACTCGGAGTAAAATGGGAGGAGCTCTGAGGAGAAAAGGAGGAGAATCCCCTAAAAGGCACACTTGATGCTTGACGCTTGAAGCTGGATAAATACAGAAGGCTGAAAGCTAAGCACAAGGCTGCTGAACACATATTGTGTTGGAGGAGAAAACTCTATAAACTTGTTGAGTTCAAGTGAAGTTTCTAATCTCTTTAAGATTTTAGCCACTGATTAAGGTTTCATACCTGATCAGTGGGCTTCCAATGAGAGCAAGAATATCCGAAAATTAAGCTTCCGGTTCGGTTCATCAACGGAGAATAAGAATCACTCTCCACCGCTACAAGAAGAACCCATCATTAAACAAAGGGGAGATCCAACAATTCTTCCCTCTTTTGTAATCGGATTGTACCCGTTGTAATTTTCTATTCAATTAAAAGAATTTTGCAATTGTGATTTTTCCGACGCGTACAATTAGCATATTCGAAAACTATTCTTGTGTTTGGTACATTAAAATTATTTTCAAGAATATAATATTTTCAAATGTCTTTTTCAAACTAACTTTTGTAGTGCAAGGTTGAGCGAAGTGGTTAAACTGAGGCAACAACAGTTGTGCTGGCGGCAATAGCAGTGGAGCAGCGGCGAAGGCGACAGTGGCGGTGATGATAGCGTCCATTGTGAAGGTCAGTGGCAGCAGCAAAGGTGATAATCATTGATAAAGGTGGTGGGCAACATAATTCGTGATGGCAAGCTACAATCATCAGTGGTGGGCTGTGGTGATCAACAACATGTGGCAGATGTTGGCAGTCGACGGTGATGGCAACGAGCAGCAAGCGGCATCGATGATGATGGCAACGAGCGGCAGGCGGCAGTCGATGGTGGTAACAGGGAAGTGGTCGGTGACGTGGCGGCAGTCAGTGGCAGTGGTTGACAGTTGTTAGTGAGGGCAGTCGGTGGCATTGTTGGCAGATGACAATGTTCATTACTACGACGATACCACTGGTTGCAGTTGATTGGTGACATTTAGTAGTCGATGGCGGTCAGCTGTTGCAACGACGTTGGCAGTCGGCGGTCGCAACGACGGTGGTAGTCAGCGTTCGGTAGCAGTGCAACCGATTGATTGTTAATAACTCATTGGTGGTGAAGGTGGTGATGGTCAACGGCCAACGTGCTTGTGATGGCAGCGGTTAGTGGTGGCGGTGGTGGTCAACAGTGGCTGTGGGGGGAAGTTTTCAGCGATGATGGTCGGTAGCCAGGTGGCGGTGGTTGGCAGTTGATGGCTATAGTCAACTGCTGTGCCGCTTAGCGATCAGTGATAGGAATTAGCAGTGGTGGCCATAATGGTCAGTGGTGATAATAATGTAGCAGTGATCTCTATGGTAACAGAAAACAAGAAAGATAAGAAAGACAAGAAAAATAAATAAAGTTATTTTGAGAAATGAATTCTTTATGAATCCTCGCTATGTGCGAATATGGAATACCTACTTGTCATAATGGTAAGTATATATCCACAAAATAAGAAAATTTGTTGTTCATGAGAATTCAATATTTACGAGAATGTTGAGCTAAGCTTATGTCAAAATAGTAATTTGTATGAGAATCTTGAATTTCTAAGTGAATTTTCCCATTTCAAATGAACCCTTAGTTTGACAAAACGTTCATTTCTAATTCTGAATGCGTCTCTTTCAACCTCAACCCCCAATCAGATCAGTGATCTCCATGGTAACAGAAGATAAGAATGATAAGAAAGATGAGAAGAACAGAAAAAAGTTATTTTGAGAATGAATTCTCATCATGTGAGAATATAGAATACCTACCTATCATAATGGCAAGTATATGTCTATGAAATAAGGAAATTTAATGTTCATGGGAATCTAATATTTTTCCAGAATGTTAAGTTTATGTCAAAACAATAATTTGTATGAGAATCTTGAATTTTGAAGTAAATTTTCTCATACCAAATGAACCCTTAGTTTTGACAAAGTGATAATTTCTCATTCTGAGCGTGCAACTTCATCCTCAACCCCCAACTATGTCAGTGATGTCTATGGTAACAGAAGACAAGAATGATAAGAAAAATGATAAAAAATACGAGAAAGACGGGAAGAACAAAATAAGTTATTTTGATTATGATTTTTTCATGAATTCTCATTATTTGAGAATATTGAATACTGGCCTATCATAATGGAAAGTATACATTCGTGAAATAAGGAAATTTGATGTTTATGGGAATCTAATATTTTCGAGAATATTGAGTTAAGTTTATGTCAAAACAGTAATTTGCATGTGAATCTTGAATCCTCAAGTGAATTCTTTTATACCAAATGCACCCTTAGTTATGACAAAACGGTCATTTCTCATTCTGAATGCGGGCTTCCAGGCCACTGATTTTCATGCTAACAGAAGACAAGAATGGTAAGACAGACGAGAAAAATAATTAAAGTTATTTTGAGAAATGAATTATCATCATGTGAAAATATAGAATACCTCCGTATCATAATGGCAAATATATATCCACGAAATAATGAAATGTGATGTTAATGGGAGTCTAATATTTTCAAGAATGTTGAATTAAGTTAATGTCAAAACAGTAATTTACAGGGAATCGTGAATTCCCAAGTGAAAGAACTCACTTACCAAAACAATTTTGACAAATTAGTCATTTCTCACTCTACATGCTCGGCTTTTAACTCTAATTTCTAGGTCTCGTTTGACAATAAAGATAAGTTTTCAAACCTTAGTTTGGGGAGAATTTCAAACTCAAAATGGAATTACTGAGTTACTAAAACTAAGATTTGGAGGTTCCCAAGTCTGGTAAAATCAAGGATTTTTTTTTTTTTTAACTTGAATGTCAAACTTAGATTTTTTTTTTTTCTTTTTTTTCAGTTTTTGAAAACTTTGTTGCCAAACCTAACAGGGTCAGGCCCGACCCCGCAATCCGGGTTGAATAATAATCCGGGTAAAATTGGTTTGTGGGGTTGGACGGTGAGCGCTATCTCTCATCTCTTGGAGCACGAGTTGGCCGGAAAAAAGGGGCTATTTGTTGGGGCAAAAATGTCTTAAAAGATCGTAATTCGTAAATGACTTACAACATAATTACAACTACGATGTTTGTTTGGACCGTAATTTGTAAAAAACTTATGCAACTTAAATACCACTCACTTGTAATCTAATTATCACTTACTTACAGTCCACTTAAAGTTAATATTGTGATTAATTTTGTGGTCATGCAAATTTATATTATTTTTATGTTAATATTAATTTTTTTAATATTTAACATTTTTAGTGTTTATTTGCAATATTAAAAATTTTTAAATCACCCAATAGTTAATTTTATGATCAATTTTTCTCACTTACGACTTACACATTATAACAACCAAGCACCGTAAAACATAATACATTTTCTCACTTACAACTTTATATTACCAACAAAATATCGTAAATTTATATGCATAAACTCATTTATAACTGTAAAAAAATTTATCAATTATGACTTACAAAAAAACATCAATTACAGCCAGTTAGGAAGAGCAGTCAAACACTCTCCCCATTCCCCCAATATACAACAAAAATCAAAAAAATCAAACTCAAAGGAAGAAAAGGGGAGTTCGCAGTTCCCCAGTTCCTCATCTCCTTTTTTTTCTTTTTTTCCTCTCTCTCTTCTCTCATCGAACCGCAAATAGTACAGAAATAGGGAGAGAGTAGAGAACTAGAACAGAATTAGGGAGTGCGGGAATCTTAGAAAACCGATAACTAGAGCTCTCAGCTCCCATTACTCCTATATACATACATATCTCGATCCTTCCCTTCTCAAACTTCACTCGATCATCGAATTGCAAATCTCAGACGACGACTCAGAGCTCCCACCCCGATGCTTTGCTTCGGCCGCGGCGGCACCGGAATCGGATCATCAACACCGATCCCCACACCATCACCACCGGGTAAATATTCATTCATTCATTCATTTACATTTGACAGCTCAATTCAATTCTTGAATAGCAATCTGAGAGTAGCAACTTCATCTCTTCCTAAATCAGCAGCAGCAGCAGCAGAAGAAGAAGAAGATCACAATCACAGTCCATCAGCAAGCAGCCTCAACTCGGCATCGGCCTCCCCCAATCTCACCATCAATCTCAGGAGAGAGTACACCCTCGCCGTCCACACCAACTCCTACAATGAAATCTGGTCCAAGATTCACCACCACCACCACGACAGCAGCTCTGAAGAGGTCGTCCACTCCGCCGACCTCATCGACGCCGTCCTCCAGCCCGACCGCTCCTCCATCCAAGAAGCCCTCAGCTCCGCCCGCTTCACCCCCCTCACCCGCCTCGTCTCCGACTACCTCCACTCCAGCGAGCGCACCTCCCACCTTTTCCTCTCCCTCTTCCTCCGCCGCTCCGTCGACCAAGCCCGCTCATCTACGCCCCAATCGGGCAACTTCTCGAAATCCTCTCCAACGACCTCCATCTCTCCAGTCGCAGTGCGACTGGGCCTTCACCACATTCCAAGAGTTCGATAAAACGACCAACCCGTTCCCTGCCGGCGAACCCACCGGCAGCTTCGACGGCATCCGCTGCTGCTTCCTCGAGCTGAAGCAGCAGCTGGACGCCCGCCTCGTCGACGCCCGCCGCAGACAACGGGTCCTCCGCTGCGCCACCCACAGCTCAGCCTACTGCCTGCTCGCCTCAGCCGCGGCGGCCGCGGTTTCCGGGCTGGTGATCGCGGCCCACGCGATGGTGGCGCTGGCGGCGGGCCCGGCATTGTGCTGCTGCGGAGGTGGGGACCGCTGGCCAAGCAGAGGCGGCGCCTGCGGGAGCACATGGCGCAGGTGGACACGGCAGCGAGGGAGGCGTACGTGCTGAACAACAATCTGGACACGATAGAGAGGCTGGTGGCGAGGCTGCACGCGGCGGTGGAGAGCGATAAGGGTCTGGTGAGGCTGGTGCTGGAGAGAGGAGGGGGAAGGGGCAGCGGCACCGGTTCAGGAGGTGGTGAGGCATTTGAGGAAGAACCATTCCAGATTTATGCACCAGCTCAGGGATCTTGATGAGCACATTGTGCTCTGCTTGGCTGCCGTGAATCGCGCGAGGTCATTGCTCGTCCAGCAGATACATTGCTCGTCCAGCAGATACATTGCTCCTGACAAGTAAGAAGATTACTGACTCCTTGGATTACCAGGTAACATTACATTGCAATGTGCATCAATTGACCATATATGCACCCTCATTCTAGCCGAATGTTCAACTTTTTGTAGCATAACTCTTTATGAACTTGTAGGTTGAAGGCAGAAGAGATAGAAAATAGACAGTTTACTTGACTTGATAAGGCTTGTGGTTTGTTTCATTGTTAATTGTAAACAGTGGCAATTCAATCTATGGTGTATTGAAGAAAATTGTTTATAATGTGAGTTTTTGAGTAAATGATTCTTGAGTTCTACTCTTTATGGCTTCACAAGTAGTCAATATGGACTTTTGTAGTTCAGAATATTGATGTAGTAGTATCTTTGTAACCAGTTTCATGCACTATGAGAAATGAATAAATAAACAATTCTCAAGCTAAAACCTCTTAATAAATATATGGCACTTGGAATGTTGGAATTATGTAAAATCAACCATGAATAGAAGTAACATTTGAGGGGCTTTAAAAAGAGATACAAAGTTGACACCTGTTGTAGTGTCTCAAGCTATGTACATTTTTGTATAGTACAGATAATATTGAAAGAGGAGAGAAACAGAAGAGCAAATTGCCTCCTGCTTGAGGCTTGATCATTTTGAAGAAATATTGTTTCTCTTTCTGGTTCTGTCCTTTAGATACCAATAATAGTGCAAGTATCTAACAGTGTTTCCTGATAAGTCAAAATAACTATGGGACAATTTTATTATTAGCAATCTAGGAATAACTTGAGAGACGAGAGGGAAGGATATCATACCTCGTTACAAAGGGGGCAAGTAGTGCTTCTATCCATCCATTCAAGAATTACCTCGTTACAAAGGGGTTAAGTAGTGCTTCTATCCATCCATTCAAGAGAAGTGATAATCATGCTTACACTGGGTAAATAGTTTTGGATTCTCCGCGGTACTCGGCCATCAGAGCATCATCAAGACTTAGATTAGGAAGCAAGAAAACATGAAGGTGCTCTTTGGCAATGGATTAAGAGAGTGGTTAAGGGGTGTTTAACCCCGCCTTAATCTGCCAAATAGTGAAAATATCAGTGTGTGCTCGTTAACCTTCCACATGGATTGATTTGAGCTAACCCATCATAAAGAAAAGTGAACAAATCCGCCTCTTGAGACGGGATTTCATCATTTCAAGATGGTGGGTAAGCATCTATGAACTGATCAAATGATCGTGTGAAATATGTCATAACAATCTTATGAAGATGCCAGTTCTCTTATCTATTTAGGAAATTGGAAAGGCGTGAGGATTATCCTAGGTTGGATGATGTTTTACATTGTCTGAGTTTCAAAGCTGTTTTACTTCCCTTTTTCGGAGTTCTCTTCCAATAATCGGATTCTTTGTTCTTGATCACTTATTTTAACTTTATCTGGTTTCTCCTTCACGATGAATTCAGCTCAGAAACTTTAGTCCATTAGTAAAGAGTGACTAGCGTTCACTTGTTAGCAAGATGAGGAGACTCCTTTAACCATTGTTCTACTATATATGCATAGGTCTTGCTAGCTAGTGTCTTCTTTCCTATAAGTTTAGACAGTTCTCTATAGCAGTCTTGAACTAAAATTTAAACAATGGATAGCACACTCTACAGTTAAACAATAGCCTTTATGTCTATTTGATGCCTCATCAACCTTTCATTGAGAGTTGATTCTTCCATATTCTGAATCAGGGTTAATTAGGTGCTAGCTTACTGAGAATAGCGGAAAGGAAATTTTCTTACATTCTTTTGTTTGATTTTTTGCTTCTATTTTGGGAAAATGACAGTTTACATGACAGAAAGTTTAGGGCTAGATTTCATGGTGTCAGCGAAATTGCAGCAGTTCTATGAAAGAAAGGCTATTGACCTGTTTAGGGCGCAAGGGTATCTCTCATGTCAGTGCTTTTAGACGTGGCCATTAGGATGTCAAAAGTAACTCGAGCTCATTGTTCATGCTTGAGTTGCTAATGTATTACCAGGCTATCGGAGGGTTGATGTGAAAAAAATTGGCGTGTGAATCAAAGGGACCCATTTAATTTATGTCTCTATATCTTGTAACATATCTTTGTCAATAATAATTAGTTGAGTTCTTTTACAATGAAATAATGTTTAAGTCGTCATGCTTTCCGCCTTGTTTGATTCAGTTCCAACTAATGTTCTTGTCCGCAAACTTAAACACAATAAAGAGTTTGTATTTTATGCTGAGAAAAATGTCAAATAACTGGAGGCAGTTTATAGTTATGTGATAGCGCTTGTATTTGGTGGACTGAAATAAGTATCTTACCTTCAAGGCATATTGGACAAATGTCCTCCTCGACATCAACAGTAGGACTGTTGACGATCTTGGTTTCTTCATCTGGGATCTGAGCTTCATCTTTGCAAACTTCAGTGCGGTTTGTTCCACTGATTCCTGTAGAATGCAGTTGCTCAGTTCTTTGATCCTTATTCACACCATTAGCTGCATCCTCAAGACTTCGGGTTTGAACTGTGATTGGATTGACCTTGTTATACCTTCCTGAATGCTCAAAGTGTGCTTGCTCGGAATCACTTCTAACCGCATAAATACAACAAATTTCGATGAGTGTTCATGAGATGAGACATATATTTGTAATCAAACCCCAATATTTTCCACCAGACAACTACAGACCTTGACTTGGGGTTGGATGCTGATTCTCAGATATTTGTACCTGCTGTTTGTTAATCAAAACAAAAGAGAAAAATTTCAAGGCCAGTGCTCGCGAAACAAGGTCACTTATGTTTGTGATCCGATTCTGATTCTGATTCGCGAAACAAATGTCTATGGATGTATCTGCTCTGATTCTGATATGTATCTGCATAAGATACGAACATGGATACGAGTTTTCCTTGTTGAAGCGTATTTGTATTCATATGTGCGACCAGAAAGGAGATACGAATATGGTTAGCGACATCCGAGCCGTATATCTGATTGCACATGTAATATTGAGGCTTTCTAGCTCATTGTGCATAATTGGTTCATGAAAAAAGAGTGCATAATTAGTTTATTATTGTTTAAGACCAAGTTGATGTTTCAGGTCAGTGAAGTTCAAAATTTTCATTTGTATAGTTCTGGTTTATGTTCTATCACTACTACTCTTGCATGTGTGTTCTTGCATCCATTCCTACATAGTATGTGATATGTATCTATTATGTTTCTTACTAGTGCTGTCAGATAATTTGTGTAAAGCAACTCTTTTGTAAAGTTAGGATAAGTCGAACTCAGAGTAATATGTTTTAAATTTTACTTAGGACGAATCATATATATTTGCCCTTTCCTTCGTATAATCCAATTCGTCTGTATCCGATTTTGCCAAATACATAGACGATATTGGTATCAATACAGTATTCGTAATAGTGATTGGCAAACGGATGTGGATCTGCAATAAATACCATATCTAATCTGTATCCAATCCTCTAACATCTCTAGTCCAGAGTAAAAGGAAATAAAGTGAAAACTGTTGTAAAACCCACGAAACTATTACACTTAGACAGAGAATTCTAGAGAAAGTAGAAGTAAGAATTATTATTGATTTCTGAAGTATACATTGAAAGGAATCAGGAAAGGCTTATTTATAAAAAAAAAAAATTGAGGTACTATGCAGTCATTATGCATGCTTGCATCATCACTTACGTCATCGCATAGTAAAACTATTAATACTGTAAAGTAAGGTTGGCAGCCATCGTTTCATGATACTCCCCCTTAGCTGTCCACCGTATATGATGTCTCATTAAAAATCTTGCTAAGAAACCCAGTGGGATAAAATCATAGCGAAGAGAAAAGGAGTACATCATCTATGTACACGTGTTTTATGCTGCCTCATTAAAAATCTTACCAAGAAAATCCTGTGGGACAAAATAAATAATAAGAAAAAGAGTGCAACCACGTAAACGCCCCCTCAAGTTGGTATGAATAATTCTTCTTCATAAATCTCGCAGATGACACATCCCAATATCACGAATAAGCTTTCTGAGAGTTGTAGTGGAAAGTGCCTTTGTGAAGAGATCTGTCGCATTATCACTTGATCGGATATTTGAATATTAATTTCCTTATCCTTTTCAAGCTTTTGGCTGAATGAGAAGAACTTCGGGGGTATGTGCTTGGTTCGATCGCTTTTGATGAATCCTTCTTTCATTTGAGTGACACATGTTTAGACTGTCTAAAAATCACTGACGACAAGTTGTCGAATGCAGAGCCCATACTTCAGACGCAAGGCTGATAAAAATCATTGACGCAATGTCAAGGCGCGAGGCTAGAAACCTGATTGAGTTGGAACCTGCACACAGAAAATACAGAATTTTAAAACGTTATAATAGTAGTGCAAAGTACTCAATGTTACCGCAATAGCAAGTGGCTATGCGAGTCGTGATCCTCAAGGAGGGGCTAGCGATGGAAGCTTTTTGCAAGTTCTCTTTTAAGTTACAATGAATGGTTAAAGTTCTTTTAGTTCTTGAAAAGAAAAAGAAAATAAGTTATGTTAAATTGTAAAAATGGTAGATTGAAGGAGATGGTGATTTTGTACAAAGAAAGTGAAAAATAGGATAGATTTGGTGATGGAGGTGGTCTAAACTAAAGATTAAAAGAAAAGAAAGAAAACTTAAAAGAAATACTTATCTCCTTTGGCCAAATACTTACCTTGAATCTGTGGTGATGTTACCTTGAAGTGGAGGCAATCAGCGCATAATCCATAAGAGTTGATTCTCGTCTCTTTCACGTTACATCATCAAGACGATACAAGTATGAAATGATACAGACTGAGACTAAAATTCATCATCAATGAACTATCGGTGGCACCCGCAAAAGTAAGCTCTTTCGATACTATAAAAGTCATATGGATTGCACTTGGTACCAAAAGAAGAGACGTAGAAAAGAAGAAGAAGAATACAAAAACAAAGAACATAAAAATGTAACTTTAGATTCAATGTGGTAACAATAAAAGAAGAGAAGAATAACTTACACCGGTGTCACTCTCAGCACAAGCTTCACTCTCATTCTCCTATGAAACTCTTATCTCCTCTGAATTATATAAATGAAAACTGAAAATTACATGAAAAGAATAATAAAAACCTACACTAAAAAAAATGAAAAGCTGTCCTAAGAATCTATCTCTGCTTTTTCGTCCCTCTGTCTCTGATGTGTGGAATATTTATAGCATAGAAATGGATAAAGAAATGAGTTAAAAGATAGGGAGAGCTGGCTATTTCTGAATTTGAATCCACCTCTTATCTCTAAATTTGATTTGATGTGGATATTCAATTCTGATCTGCAGCTTGTTGACGTGTTGATTGCTGAATATAACTTATCAAATGACAGGATTATAAATAATGATTACTTTAAGAGTTGTAGCCCTTTAAATCTTCTTTCTAGATCATCTTGAATCATCATATTTGAGTTTTGGTACCGAAAGTTATGATTTAAATACTAAAATGTATTCAGTCAAAATTGCTTCATTTCATCCGTTGATCTTCTCTCTATCCATTTATCCCTTTAGATTTTGAATTTGTGTTGGCCCAATGTTACAATCACCCGTGTTTAGTGTGTGTTGATGATTACAAAACATATTAGTTATTTGTACTAATAAAGTTTGTTGTTTAAGTGTGTTTCAGGGATCTAACTCATCTAGAAGGTTTATTCCTATAAGCAAATGTTTTGGACTTGAGTTGGGCTCAAGAATCAAGTGTGAAGACCTTATGGTGAAAAGCCCTCTTGAAGCACTTGTAGTACTTAGAACCAATGTAAGAAATAGAGTGTTAAAGTTTGAGTTTTGGAAATTGGCTCTAGGATACACACACATGTTTTGTACACAAGTTTTTATAGTTAGAGTTTTTGTTTTTGAAATTTTTCTCATGACCTGACAAATATCCATGACTCCAAGTTTTACAAAGACTTGTATCATTTTTAAATCATGTATACTCTTTTCATCATGATACTCAGATACTCTTTACTTCAAATTTTTTAAAACAAAAATTCCAGGTCCTGCTGCTGTTTTTCTGTTTCAGGCAAGACCGGCCGACCGGCCCGGTCGACCGGCGCCTGTACCAGGACGTGCACGCGTGTGCACGTCTGTCGGCCGACCGCTCGGGTCGACCGACTGTAAGCAGTTGCTCTGGGTTTTCTGGGTTGACCGCCCCGGTCGACCGCCCGAGGAAAACTATGTTTTCTCTTAGAGGACGGTCGACCGGACCGGTCGACCCGAGCCAACGGCTCTTTGCCAGCTGACCGGCCCGGTCGACCGCCAGGCCTGCAACAGCCCAACGGCTCTTTCCTCTTTTGTGCAATTCTGAAATCTGTTTTTTGGACTGTTTTTGGCAGACTTTTTCAGGGTTTTCCAGATCTTTTTCAGAGCAAATAAGGTCTAAATAAATTCTTTTAAACCTTTTTTTCTCCCTATAAATAGAGGAGAAGAGTCTCTTACACTATATCAAGAAAAATCCTCAAGTTTTCATAGTTTTCAAAAGAGAAGAAAAGTGTTTAAGCTCTTCATTTCCAACTCTTTCTTGAGCTTGTTTTCAGTTGTGTTCTCCAGCAAAAATCATCTCTACAACTGAGTTTTTCTCACTACACTTCTTAGAGCCATAATTCCCTTACTCATTCTATAAGGAAGTTGTAAAAGAGTGAGAGTTTGTAAAAGAGTTTAGTGATCTTGTTGTGATCACTTTGGCTACTTGTTTCTTCTTCTTGTTCTTGTGGAGACACCTCTTCGGTAGAGGTTATTGTACTTGGTGGAGCTCGGTGCTCGGGTCTTCGGTAGACCGTTGTAATCTTCCTCGGTGGATAGTAGAAACCCTTCACGGAGGTGAAGGCGGGGAGTAGAGCGGTGGCTCGAACCTCGAAACAAATATCTTGTGTTTGCGATTGCCTTGTGTCAATTCTTGTTTTTAATTTCTCTTGCACTCTATTGCTTTTAATTATTTGCTTGTGATCTTGTTTCTTTCTTTGTGCTATTACTTCAAGTTTGTGATACTTGTGATATCTTGTGTGCATTTCATCATTGCATATTATTCATCCTTTATTCGATCAATTCTCATACAACAAGGTTGCATTGCGCACCTCTAACCCATTCAAGGGGAATTGGGAGGAAGGAGTTCAGAACCTCTCACGGGGTATTCGGCTCTTAGTCTTGTTTTGAGAGATCGTTGCATCATTTATCCATCTTAGTTTTAAAAAGATTGTTAGATTAGCAATTACACATATTCACCCCCCCTCTAGGTGTTTTTCAATTGGTATCAGAGCTCGGTTACTAGGCTCTTGGCTTAACAACCCTAGAGAGATCCTAATATTGCTAATCATTTCATTCATTCTCACTTAGTAAAGATGGCCGATGGTATTAAGACACCCCCTAAGTTTGATGGACTTAACTTTCCCATATGGAAGGTTAAGATGACCATTTCTTGCAATCTCTAGGTAGTCGAGTTGCAAAGGCCGTGACCAAACCCTTAGTGCACCCCTCGGTGATGAATCCACTTGGTCCGAAATAGAGACCAAAGAATTTGATGCCAATGCTAGGGCTCACTATGCACTCCTTCAAGCCCTTAATGATGATGATATAGCTAGAGTTATTCATTGCAAGTCCGCATATGAAATTTGGACACATTTGCTAGTTACACATGAGGGGACTTCACAAGTGAAGAGGGCTAAAATAGACCTTCTTCGGTCCCAATATGAGAATTTTGCATGCAAGAAAATGAAACCATAGATGATATGGTTACAAGATTTACAAAGATCACTAATGGACTTTCTTCCCTAGGTGATGCTATCGACAACGATCAAAGAGTTAGAAAGATCATCCAGGCTCTTCCTCCTTCATGGGAAGTAAAAGCAACCACCTTGAAGGAACTCAATGACAAGGAGGAGATGGAGCTAATTGGTCTCATTGGGAACCTCAAAACCCATGAGATGGAGAGGAAAGTAAGGGAGGACATGGCTCCTTCCAAGAAGAAGACTATAGCCTTCAAAAGTCAATCCACTCACTCCGACGAAGACGATGAAGAAGATGAAGATGACGAAGAGCTCTCACTTCTTGTGAAGAACGTCCGGAGGATGTACAACAAGGCTAAATTTCAAGGAAGAAGGAGATGGTAAGGAGGTAAAGAAGAAAGGAAGATTATTTGCTTCAATTGTCAAAGGCCGGGACACATAGTGGCGGAGTGTCCGGATAAAGTAAAGCCTTTCACCTCCAAGAAGCCCTACAAGAAGAAGGCAATGAAAGCTACATGGGATTCCGAGAGCGAATCCGAGGAGGAAATCGACACCGCTAACATGTGCTTCATGGCCAATGAAAGCACAAGCAAGGTACCATCCAAGGCCCAAAGACGTAGAGGATTGTGGTATCTTGATAGTGGTTGCTCAAGGCACATGACTTGGGACATCAACAACTTTGCAACCCTATCAAGATACCATGAAGGTGACACCGTCACCTTCGGAGATGATGCCAAGGGTAAAATCATCGGTATTGGTAATGTAAAACTCGGCACATCCCCTTTAATTGAGAATGTTGTTTTAGTTGATGGCCTCAAGCATAACCTCTTGAGTGTTAGTCAACTTTGTGATAAAGGTTTTGATGTAGTTTTTGATAATGTAGCTTGTAAAGTAATTGATAGAATTTCTAATACTTGTGTGTTTTCCGGTTTTCGTGAAAGTAATGTTTATATGATAGATATGTCTAATATGTCTTGTACTATTACTTGTTTAAAAGCCCTCGATGACGACTCTTGGTTGTGGCATAGAAGATTAGGCCATATTTCATTTGACCATATATCTAGGTTAAACACAAAGGAAATGGTGAAAGGTATTCCTTGTTTGAGTTTTGAAAAGGACCGAGTTTGTGACGCATGTCAATTTGGGAAACAAACTAAGTCTTCTTTCAAGTCAATTAAGGATATCATGACATCACGTCCTTTGGAGCTAATTCATATAGATCTATTTGGCCCTACACAAATCAAAAGTCTAAGTGGGAATAGATTTGCATTTGTTTGGTTGATGACTTTTCACGGTTTACTTGGGTTTTCTTTCTTGAACACAAAAATTAAGCATTTTCATATTTCCAATCTTTTAAGAAAAGAGTTGAAAAGGAAAAAGAGTCTTCAATTTTAAGAATAAGAAGTGATAGAGGAGGTGAGTTCATTAACCTACCCTTTACCACTTTTTGTGAAGAACATTGAATTAAGCATGAACTTTCTTGTCCTAGAACTCCACAACAAAATGGAGTAGTTGAACGGAAAAATAGAACTTTACAAGAGATGGCTAGGACAATGCTAAGTGAATATAGTCTACCACATTATTTGTGGGCCGAGGCCGTAAATACATCATGCTATATATCAAATCGTGTTTTCTTGTGTAAAAATACTTCAAAGACTTCTTTTGAAATGTACTTTTCTAGAAAACCAAATGTTTCGTATTTCAAGGTTTTTGGATGCAAATGTTTTGTTTTAAATACAAAAGATAATTTAGGAAAATTTGATGTTAAAGCTTATGAGGCAATTTTGTGGGTTATTCTAATACTAGTAAAGCTTATAGAATTTTCAATAAATCATCTTTGACTATTGAGGAATCTATACATGTTAAGTTTGAAGAATCTAACTTTTTGTTAAGAATGTTGTAGAAATAGATGCTTTGGATGAAGGCTTGGAGAAAGTGACCTTGGAGGATACACCTACTATGGGAGACAAGCTAAAGGATGATGAAGGAAGTGAAGCTAAAGTAGAAGAGGCTCAAGGACATGAAATTCAATCAATTGAAGTGGAGCCTACTCAACAACTTCCAAAGGATTGGAGATACAATCCTCATCATCCTAAGGACCTCGTCATAGGTGAAGTATCAAAAGGGGTAACCACTCGCTCTAAACTTCATGATTTTTGTGGACATTATGCATTTATCTCTCATGTTGAACCCAAGAACGTCCTCGAAGCCGAGGCCGATTCATATTGGTTGCTAGCCATGCAAGAGGAACTCAATCAATTTGAGCGCAACCAAGTTTGGCACCTTGTTCCTAGGCCCACGATAGACCAACAATTGGTACTAAGTGGATCTTTAAGAATAAGTTGGATGAATCGGGAAACGTTATTAGGAATAAAGCTAGGTTAGTTGCCCAAGGTTACCCTCAAATCGAAGGAATCGATTTTGAAGAAACCTTTGCACCCGTAGCACGGCTTGAAGCCATACGGATGACACTAGCATTTGCCTCATATAAAGATTTTAAATTATTTCTAATGGATGTTAAAAGTGCTTTTCTAAATGGTTTATTGAAGAGGAGGTGTATGTTGAACAAACCCCCGGGTTTGTTGATCCTACACATCCGGATTTTGTGTTTAAATTAGATAAAGCTCTTTATGGTTTAAAACAAGCCCTTAGGGCTTGGTATGAAAGACTTTCTTCATTTTTGATTTCAAATGGTTTTAAGAAAGGTAAAATTGACACCACTTTGTTTACAAAACATGTAGAAAATGATATTCTTATTGTGCAAATTATGTAGATGATATTATTTTTGGTTCTACTAATGAATCTCTTTGCCAAGCTTTTGAATCATGCATGAAGGATGAATTTGAAATGTCTATGATGGGAGAACTCAACTATTTTCTTGGACTCCAAATCAAGCAAAGGAAGGATGGGATCTTCATCAATCAAGCCAAGTACACAAAGGAACTCATCAAGAGATTCGGACTTGAAGGCGCTAGAGTGAGCAAAACTCCCATGGCAACAACTACCAAGCTTGATAAGGATGAACAAGGTAAAAGTATAGACATTAAACTTTATCGTAGCATGATTGGTAGTTTATTGTATTTGACGGCTAGTAGGCCGGACATCATGTTTTCCGTTTGTCTTTGTGCTCGTTTTCAATCATGTCCTAAGGAGTCTCATTTAGTAGCGGTAAAACGCATTATTAAATACCTTAAGGGCACTATTGAAATGGGTTTGTGGTATCCGAAAACCGGACTATTTGATATGAAGAGTTTTTCGGATGCCGACTATGCGGGTTGTAGGGTAGATAGGAAGAGCACAAGTGGAACATGTCAATTCTTAGGTAATTGTCTTGTATCTTGGTCTTCCAAAAAGCAAAATTCGGTAGCCCTATCAACCGCCGAGGCGGAGTATGTTGCAGCCGGAGCTTGTTGTGCACAAGTTCTTTGGATGAAACATACTCTCCTCGACTATGATTTACACTTTGATTATGTTAAAATATTTTGTGATAATACTAGTACAATTCACATGACAAAGAATGCAAATCAACATAGTAAAACCAAACACATTGACATTAGGTATCACTTTCTTAGAGATCATTATGAGAAAGGTGATATTGATATTGATTATGTTTCTACCGATTTCAACTTGCCGATATTTTTACTAAACCATTGGATTATGCTAGATTTCCTTTATTTGTGGTGAGTTGAATGTTTGCATTATGGATTCTTAAAGAAAAATCTCTTTTGTTTTGTTTATTTTGTTTAACCCTTTTTGATGTATGACAAAAAGGGAGAGAAAAAGTACAAGTTTGTTGTTTTGTTTGTTTATGGTGTATTACTTTGATGTATTTGAGTTTTTGACAAAACTATGTGTTTCCAATGACTATGTGTTTCCAATGCCTTATGTATTTAGCCTTTCATAGCATTATTGATACATAGCATTATTTGAGGGGGAGCTTTCCAAGCTCTTCTTCCATTTTTGTTTAAATAACCTATATGTTTTGTCATCATCAAAAAGGGGGAGATTGTTGGCCCAAGGTTACAATCACCCGTGTTTAGTGTGTTTTGATGATTACAAAACATATTAGTTATTTGTACTAATAAAGTTTGTTGTTTAAGTGTGTTTCAGGGATCTAACTCATCTAGAAGGTTTATTCCCTATAAGCAAATGTTTTGGACTCAAGTCAACTCAAATTGGGCTCAAGAATCAAGTGTTGAAGACCTTATGGTGAAAAGCCCTCTTGAAGCACTTGTAGTACTTAGAACCAATGTAAGAAATAGAGTGTTAAAGTTTGAGTTTTGGAAATTGGCTCTAGGATACACACACATGTTTTGTACACAAGTTTTATAGTTAGAGTTTTTGTTTTTGAAATTTTTCTCATGACCTGACAAATATCCATGACTCCAAGTTTTACAAAGACTTGTATCATTTTTAAATCATGTATACTCTTTTCATCATGATACTCAGATACTCTTTACTTCAAAATTTTTTAAAACAAAAATTCCAGGTCCTGCTGCTGTTTTTCTGTTTCAGGCAAGACCGGCCGACCGGCCCGGTCGACCGGCGCCTGTACCAGGACGTGCACGCGTGTGCACGTCTGTCGGCCGACCGCTCGGGTCGACCGACTGTAAGCAGTTGCTCTCGGGTTTTCTGGGTCGACCGCCCTGGTCGACCGCCCAAGGAAAACTATGTTTTCTCTCAGAGGACGGTCGATCGGACCGGTCGACCCGAGCCAACGGCTCTTTGCCAGCTGAGCTAGCGGCCGACCGGCCCGGTCGACCGCCAGGCCTGCAACAGCCCAACGGCTCTTTCCTCTTTTGTGCAATTCTGAAATCTGTTTTTGGACTATTTTGGCAGACTTTTTCAGGGTTTTCCAGATCTTTTTCAGAGCAAATAAGGTCTAAATAAATTGTTTTAAACCTTTTTTTCTCCCTATAAATAGAGGAGAAGAGTCTTTACACTATATCAAGAAAAATCCTCAAGTTTTCATAGTTTTCAAAAGAGAAGAAAAGTGTTTAAGCTCTTCATTTCCAACTCTTTCTTGAGCTTGTTTTCAGTTGTGTTCTCCAGCAAAAATCATCTCTACAACTGAGTTTTTCTCACTACACTTCTTAGAGCCATAATTCCCTTACTCATTCTATAAGGAAGTTGTAAAAGAGTGAGAGTTTGTAAAAGAGTTAGTGATCTTGTTGTGATCACTTTGGCTACTTGTTTCTTCTTCTTGTTCTTGTGGAGACACCTCTTCGGTAGAGGTTATTGTACTTGGTGGAGCTCGGTGCTCGGGTCTTCGGTAGACCGTTGTAATCGTCCTCGGTGGATAGTGGAAACCCTTCACGGAGGTGAAGGCGGGGAGTAGAGCGGTGGCTCGAACCTCGAAACAAATATCTTGTGTTTGCGATTGCCTTGTGTCAATTCTTGTTTTTAATTTCTCTTGCACTCTATTGCTTTTAATTATTTGCTTGTGATCTTGTTTCTTTCTTTGTGCTATTACTTCAAGTTTGTGATACTTGTGATATCTTGTGTGCATTTCATCATTGCATATTATTCATCCTTTGTTCGATCAATTCTCATACAACAAGGTTGCATTGCGCACCTCTAACCCATTCAAGGGGGAATTGGGAGGAAGGAGTTCAGAACCTCTCACGGGGTATTCGGCTCTTAGTCTTGTTTTGAGAGATCGTTGCATCATTTATCCATCTTAGTTTTAAAAAGATTGTTAGATTAGCAATTACACCTATTCACCCCCCCCCCTCTAGGTGTTTTTCAATTTGGACTCTGTATTTGACGTTATCCTCGATTGATCTTTAGCTAACTAAAATGGATTTATAAAAATTTGAATTTTACCGGTTTTCATTTGGTGTTATCTTTCTGATTTGCTCTGATCTTCAGTTGAACATTTTCCACAATCCTTGATTTGTTCTGGATGTAGTAATATCCTTATAGATCTTTAACTTAATCAAATTGATTCACCAAAATCTAATTTTTAACTAACTAGATCTGGGATCATTCTCAGCTAACCAAATAGATCCAGTAAATCTGATTTTAATTGGTATTTATTTGGCTTAATCCTCTTTCTCTTCATGATTATTTTCTACAAAATAGACATTTAAAATAAGAAAATTAGCAGTTTATTACACGATAAATGTAGAAGTGTAATGAAAAGAATGCAAAATATGTGTACGATCAAAACTCGCGTCCCAGCATCACTGCAAAGCCAAAATGTAGGGCTTGAAACTCGCGTCTCAGTATCACTGCAAAGCCAAGACGCAGGGCTCGAAGCCCGCGTCTCAGTAGAACTCGACGTCCGCGTCTCAATACCACAACAATGCCAAAACGCAGGGCTCGAGGCCCGCGTCCAGCATCATCTCAATGGCTAAACGCAGGGTTCAAGCCCGCATTCCAACTGAAGAAGAGCTCTGCGTCTCAGTTATAACTACCCCGTTACTGGGTCAAATACTGTCACGTAATAAGGGGAGTTAACCCCCATTATAGAGGGTTTTAGAGGACAGTTTTACCCCTGAAACCCCTATAAATAGCTCAGTTTGCTATTGAAGAGGGGTCAGAATTTTCAGCTGAGGAATACTGATAAAGAGTTAAACTCTTCTACCAACATGTTGAGTTCAAGTTTTTGCCTAAGTCTCTTTGAGATTTCATTGAATAGAAGGTGTGCTACTCCATCTGTGATTTAAGGAAAAGATTCCATAAGAGCTTGACGTTCACCCGGTCAACGAAAAATAAGAATCACTTTTCACCGCTACGCAAAGAACCCAGCCTTAAAGAAAGATAAGATCTGAGCTTGAGTGTCTTCTCTCTCTTGTAGTTGGAATTTTGAGTTGTTATAATTTTTCATTGATTCAAGAAAAATTTGCATTACACTTTCAACTTTCCTTCCTGTACAAGAGATGGCGACTCCTCTGGGATCGGCATAAGATCGGGTCTCGACCCCTATATCTCCATGATGGCTCAATAGTTTTGAATTTGCTCCTTAAAATCCCTAGACACATCATACTTCTCTAGGTCAGGAAACTTGAACTTCCCAGGCTGAGGTGTTCCTTGCATGCGTAACATCAATGGTCATCCTTCCTCTAGTCGAAACATTGGTCACCATCTCGAACGTGGGACGCTGGAGATGACGCTTCACTTGTCTCGTCACCCTCCTTTTCGTCGTCTTTCTTCTTGTTGCCTTGCTTTGATCAGGATGAGGTGAGGGGGTCATTCGACGCTCCTCTCACTTCTCGAGGAGAAGGAGCGAGTGCTCCTCAGGGTCTTTCTCTGCATGTTTCTTCTGCCGAGAATGATCCCGGTTGTTGCCCTCTCTATCAGGTGGTTAAGCGCCCATGTCAAGCTCATGTTGTATGGCCCGAAGTTGTTCCTGGGTGAAGAACTATCCCCCAGCGGGAGGCACTCCGATGGGTTGTTATGTCGAGAACTCGTCTCCATAGCCTCATTAGGTGGTAATCGGATCGTGATATCTTTGGTGTGCGGTGGTATCAGGGTCGTCAAGTCGTTCCCATATATGGCGCTAATGTTTTTGCAAATGCCGAGAGATTGTTTGTGGATGGGGCTGACGGGTTAACTATCGGTTGATACCCACAAGTACAGGAACAACATCAGGGTGATCGAGGCTTTAGCCCAGTCGAAACCTTTTGATGCCTAAGTTAGACTCGCAGTTGACGATAGTAGTATGGTAGAAATTTAGGGTTTGCAGACCGTACCTTTCACGTGCGGTCTAAGAGGATATTTATAGGGTTTGTGTCAGGGGTTTAACCCTTATCCAAGTTATCACAACTGTCATTTCTTTGTGGAGTATACTTCTTGGACAACAAGGATTTCGAGATATTCTCTCGGAGATAGAACTATTTGGTCAGGGCTTGCGGGCGCCAGACTTGACTTAGGGCCTGACGCATTTGGGCCCGAGGTAATAGGCTCGAGGCAGTCGAAAGCTTCTAATTGAGTTGTGGTCCAGTGAGGGCGCATCACGTGAGTCACGTGCTCGACATGGCCCACACACTTTAGGAAATAATAATTAAGCAAAACTTGACTAACTTCCCATAATCATACGTTAGAATGAAGAGTTCTGCACTGGTTAAGTTGAGTTGTGTTTTCCGAATACAAATATTAATTCCACACAGCAGTCTTTCTTGAATCTAATGTATACTCAGTTAATAAGTTCCAAGTGTCATTATAGCATAAATAGTAATGTCTCTTTGTAGCTGACAGGAAATCTAAGGTTCAAAATCTATTGCATCATATTACAGTAGAGTATTGTTTGAAGAAAACAATTTTGAAATTTCCGAAAAGTGAACTAAAAATTCAAGGGGCCCACTAATGCAAGCCCAAAGAAAAAATAAGCAACAAAAATAAATAAATAAATAGACATGATCTATTGCTGGTCCATGTAAAAGGAGGTGAATAAAAAATTCAGAAGATTGTTTCTGATTAAACATAAATGGTGTCCAAAATTAGGCAGATTAAATACAGATTACATTAATCAAGTAGATAATGTGGATGTACAACACGTTGATATGGACACGGGATACACAGTTCCAAAAAAAATATAACAAATGCACATGTGTTTGCATGCAAGCAAGTGAATACATGTGCCAGCATTATTCTTGAATTTCATATACGTAAAAATTAAAATTAGAGAAACACTTTGAACTTTAAAATTTTCGGTTAAGAAAAGCAAGAAATGAGCATTATAAAAAAAAAAAAAAAAGAATGATTTGTGTAATTTAAAAAACATAAAAGAGAATAATTGAATATTACTTATATTTGCATATAATTTTAATGCACATGGGGTATCAATACATGCTTCTTATTCAACAAGTGTTTTTATAAGATCCCTATATTTCTGTGTAAATAACTTCAAGTATTTCAGCCACAAAGTCCGATAACTGTGGCCCAAGTCATATCTAACAAGACAGAACACAAAGCGAGATCACAATGTTACATTAATACGGATTATAGTCTTCAAAGAAGATCAAAATTGCTTATACTATGTACATATACGTGTGATTATACATGCATATGCATAATATTCTCAATTTCATATAAAATCAATATTTGAATTTGAATTCAAAATTTCTGTAAAAAGTATAAGAAATAAGTATTACAAACTTTTTTTTTTTTTTTTAATTTAAAGAACATACACAAAAAGTTCAATGTATTTTTTATTTAAATAAAGTTTGCTATATTATATACATTGGTACATATTATATTCTTAATACATGTTTGTCGTTCAACAAACTTTTCTAATGAAATCACTGTATTTCAAATCAATACATGTGATTTTTATTTCCATGAAATTTCAAAATATGTTAACTAATTTCTAAAATTTTCTTAAGCCGTTTAAAAACAAAAATCAATGTCATATAAGTTTCCGAACTTGTTGAGTGTTAAAAAAAAAAAAACTCTGATTGTGAAGCACAATTTTAGAAAATAGTCAAAGAATTTCATCCTTTCTCGCATTATATGGTGTCGATGTCAGAAACTGGTTCCTCTAAGAGCCTTTTTAGTTTGTTGCAAGTGGAAAAAAAATGTGTTGTGAAAAATAGAGAGAAAAATGTGAAAAAAAGAAAGGAAATTAAAATTTGTGTAAATAAGTTTTCTCTCGTTTAGTTATAACGTGAAAATATAAGCGAAAAAAATATATTGTATTCTTCGGTGTTTGGTTAGTATTTCTCACACACATGCGCTAAATGTAAAGAATAGTTGTACATCAAAACAAGTAATAATCTGTTAGTACTGATTCAGAAACAGGAGCATTGTCTTTGTAGACACTTGATCCGGTTCCTATGTAAATGGATCCTCAGAAATAACCTGCTTAATTTCCTGTGAAGCCATAGACTGAAAAGTTCAGCAAAGATAATAAAAGGAATATAGCCTTTGGATGCTGGCAAAAAAAAAACTGCACCTAACAAAAAATGCAGCAAATTTTTAGAGCATTGATTCAGCATTCTGAGAATTATGGGCATGTTTGTGTCGCTACAAAACGCCGCAAGTCGTAAAATGAGAATGAAAAAAGTGAACTGTAACAGGAAAAATATGTTGTGTTTACGATATTTGGTTGATAATGTGAAAGTGTAAATGGAAAAATATATTGTATTTTACGGTGTTTGGTTGGTAAGTAAAAGTGTAAGTAAAAGAGTTGACCACAAAA
>JAVJIF010024329.1:0-50463 GCA_038442645.1 Agave tequilana | reverse complement strand
GGGGGAGCTTCTTTGAAGCTTAACTTTAATCCATGCATATATAACTCCATGAGTTTTGTCATCATCAAAAAGGGGGAGATTGTTGGCCCAGAGGCCTTCCACTCTAGTTTTGATGATGATTAACTCATGTAGTTATGTTTACTAATTATCTTGTGATTTTAGTTTCAGATCATTAGCAAGATATTAGTTGGTGATTGCTTCAAAAAGATGAGTTTGGAAGCCTTCACTTGGTGATTCCCGTGCCCGAGCATCAAGATCATACCTTTGCACTCAGTGGATCACGTTTGGGATCGAGTCGGCTTGAAGATTGAAGATCATCAAGAAGACTTAGGTATCCTAGTTTAGTTTAGTGTGTTTAGATCCATTTGTAAAGATATGGATAGTTGATATGCTCAAGTGCAATACACACACGTTTTATGTTTGGTTTTGGTTTTCATGAATAGTGATCAAAACAAGTTTAATTGATATATGTATAGTTGTTTCATTCTATACATGCATGCTTAACTTTTATACAAACTTATTTTGACTATCCTATTCATGTATAGAAAAATCAAAGTTTGATAAAAATACAAGTTTTGGTTTTTGGTAAAAATGATAAGACACAAAAATAGTTCAAATTGCTTGATAATTGAGCCAAACTTTTTATCACATGTTTATATATCAATGCAAAATGATAAAACTATTTTTGGGTATTTTTATAAGAGATAAAAGAATTTTTAAAAATATTTTTAACATGTGTTTCTGTCCCAGAACAGTGGCTGACAGGCCAGGTCGGCCGACCGCACGGGTCGATCGTACCAAGGGCCGGTCGACCTTGCGGTCGACCGACGTGCACAAGCCTGTGCACGTTTGGCAGCCACAGGGACGGTCGGCCGGGCGGCGACCGGACCTGAGAGCAGTGCTCTCTGTTTATTTGGGTCGACCGGGCGGTCGACCGGGTTGCCCCAACGGTCACATTTCTGACAGTTTGCGGTCGGCCGGGCCGGCCGACCGGTAGCCTGTCAGGCTGCCAGATCAGCCTAACGGCTAGTTTCTGTTTTGGCCTATATAAACCCCATTTCTTAGGGTTTTGGCTAAGATTTTTAGAGCTGATTTTCTCCCATTCTCTGGTTTTAAAAAGAAGTTTTTAAAAGAGTTTTAAAGAGCAAAAGATTCATCTTTTATTTTTTAAGTGTTTTGTTATTTTCAAAGAAAATAGGTTTTGGGAATTGGTTCTTGTTCTTCATTTCTATATCAATTTGGTATTTTTCCCAAGAGATTTTCTTGATCAAACACTTTTTTTTCACACTTGAGCTATCATCTATCCTATTCTATTAGGATCTTGTTTTGTGGAAAAGAGAGATTGTTTGTGGTTAAAAGAAACCACTTATTGTAAACACCCTTACTCTTGTTGTATCCCTCTTTGGTAGAGGTTAATCGGGTGATTGGTTTGCTCCCTCTTTGGTAGAGGTTGAGTTGGTTGGTTGCTCCCTCTAGTGAGAGGTGGAGTTTGGTTTGTAAACCCTCTTCGGTAGAGGTTTTTGTGGTTGTTGTATTGGCTACGGCCTACCCCTCGGTTGTGAGGTGGTGTTTGAAAGAGGAGTTCGGTACTCCATTGTTGTAACAAATCCTCCTCGGTGGAGGTTCCCTCGGTGGGAGATAGTGGATTGGAAATCCTACACGGTGGTGTAGGCGGGGATGTAGAGCTAGGGGCTCGAACCTCGAAACATATCTTGGCCTTTGCGTTTGATCCATTGTCTCTCAAACTCTCTCTCTCTCTCTCTCTCTCTCTCTCTCTTTATATTGTGCAAAGCATCATTCATATCATTCATTGCTTGTGTTGCCTTGCATCTTTCATATTGTTCATCCTTATATGCCTTGATTGTGTGTGTGCCTCACTTATACTTAACCACAAGAGCTTCACATAGCACCCCAACCCATTCAAGAGGCATCAAGAGGAGTTAGTCCAGAGCCCTTCACTGGGAATTCTGCTACACTTGTTGGTTGTATTAAGTGTGTTGCAAAATTTGCATTAGCTTCCGCATTTAGCGCATTTAGTTTCTAGATTAGCACGTACACCTATTCACCCCCCTCTAGGTGTGCTTTCATTGGCATAAGAGCACTTTCAAAATATTCATCATTTAGGGTACTCTTTAATGCATGGATGGCTTTTGCATTAGCCTCAAAATGTTTGTAATTTAAACAATATGAATCTTTAATAGTGGCAAAGTAAACATGAATACCTAGGGCTTTGAGGTACAAGGACATCTTAACTTTTCAAGTTTGGATGTTAAGAATGTCAAAAGTGGGAGGTGACATGAAATCCATGTATGTGTACAAATATTGTGATTAGTTATAAATGAGGATCTTTAACTCAAGGTTGTTAGACCCAAATCAAGAGCACGAGGCTCTGATACCAATTGAAATCACCTAGAGGAGGGTGAATAGGTGACTAGCTAATCTAATGATGAAATAATGCGGAATTAAAATTATTTATGCACACTAAAACTTCTTAAGCTAAACACACCAGGTATAACACAAGAGTGTAACCGGATTCCCCGTGAAGGGCTCTGGACTATTGATTAGTCTCTAATTTTGCATAATTTTCATCACATTCTCACACTTATTTGATAATAAATTCTGCTAATAAAATCTTTCTTACTTGATCTTAGGTCAATGGTGTGCAAATGAAGAAGATGACCCAAATCACCATTTAATTGGTGATTAAAGGGCTATTAAAATAGCTATTGACCTAAAGAGCAGATTCTATCAAAACCAGGAGCGCCAAACCAGAAACCGGGAGCTTTAGCCGACAGGGGAACAACAGCGCAGCACGCTGCAGGCGGCGCCGCGCGCGCCGCCCAAGGACAGCTGCGGAAACGCGACAATTGCCGCGTTTTCGCGGCCATACCAGAAACCAGGGGCCATAGCCGACAGGGAGACAAAAAGGGCAGCATGGGGCTCGAAGTGCCGCACGCGCAGCCATCACGTGGCCGCGGAAACGTGGCTTTGGCCGCGTTTTCGCGGCCATATGGCCGCGCGGCGCGCGCCGTTTCGGGTCATATCATGTCCCCTGGCTCCCCTCTTCCCCTGATACTATAAATACCTCCTGGGTTACAGATGCAAGAGAAGGAGGTTGAGGAGTAGTTTGAGTTAGGATAGTTTCATCTTCACTTTTGTAGTTTAGGATAGGGTACTGTAGTTTCTCTTCCTCCTCCATTGTAAGTTCCATTTTGTAGATCATGTATTAGGGAGAGAGGTAGTACATGTTGGGAAGTAAGAGTGCTTGTAATTGAAGGTGACAATCAATGAAAGGTGCTCTCTTACCTTATCTTTGTTTCTTCTCTCTAATCTCTTTTACATGTGTAGCTAGTTTTTCTCTCATGGCAACTAACTACTAACCACCAATTAGTCTAACTTCTTTTATGATAATCCACATGAATCTAATAGCCTCATTTTGGCCTTGCTCTTGCAAGAGCCATTGATGGCTCATGATGATGGATCTAACTCTAACTTCTTAACTCTCTAACAAGCTAACATTACTTTATTTCATGCTTGCTCTTATTGGGTTTTGATGATTTAAGTATAGCTTGCACTTGTTTGTTGAGTTGGGCTGTGAAGAGTTACATATGGGTCATGCTTTGAATCGCTCTTGAACCAAGGACTAGTGATGGCCAATGATACTTGTGAGGCAACTATCACTAAGAGGTTAGCGGGTTGATGGAGTCATTAGTAGTTAGTAGCCGTGAGTTTTCTTTCTCTTTCACTTGTTTTAGAAAATATCCAAAAATCACAAACATATTCTTTTCTATGTTTCTCACTTCTTGTGTTTCACCGTACTTCTCTTTTTATTCTTTATTTTATTTTCTTTTCATTCTTTAAAACTTTAAAGAACTTTTAACATAAACGTGAATCAATCGGTAAAGCTTTTATCGCCTCCTGTCCTTGTGGATACGACCCGTATAGCCACTTCGTTACTACGGAAGAATCGTAAAAGCAGTAACTTCGACCCACACTCTATTTACTTATTCTTGTGCTTGCTTTTTGCCGATCAAATTTTGGCGCCGTTGCGGGGGATGGGAACGGTTTGATTTCACATTTTTGTTAACTTTTCTTCTTTGTTTTTGGTGTGCAGGTCAAAGTTTTAGCATTGCAGAAGTCCACACTTGCTCAAGTGTGGTCAGGTAAATTCTTGTATATTTTATATTCTGCTGCTAATTTTTGTTCATATTACCTGTACACTGTAAATAATTTTTAAAGAATAAAAATACGGTAATTGGATGCTTTAAAACGGTTTAGACATTTGCATCTAGGCACGTGTCAATTTTCATTCCAATATACTGTATTTTGTTCTTATGTTGTTGTGATAGGAGGTATACATATGGCATTGCATATAGTATAGGACAAATACTTCAGTGATTTACTCGCTGTTTTGTGTTCATGCTTATCTATATTGCACACTTGCACAAATTTAACTTAAGGGCAAAACTCTAAACAAGATAAGGTGGGGAAGTTATTACCCTCCTTGGCCCAAAAATTACCTCCCCACTCACACAACCCAAGCCTTAATAAAAATTGCTAGACATTGGCCCCTAGGGACATCTCGGACTCATTTAGGAGATTGACCTAAGGGGAAAGTTGTTAGAAGTTGACTCTTGTCAAATCGGTGTTTAAGGTTGGGGATTGAGAGGCGAAACCTCGAAGAACAGTGGTTTGGCATAATTAGGCCCGTTGCTCCGGCACGGATACCTCCCACTGATCTTGCCCCTACCTGGCCGATTAACTCGTGGTCAGCGTCCGACAATATACCCCCCGTGGACAGTCTAACCAGTTAGGAGTCGTCTAGGTCTAAGTCAACCCTAGCATAGGCTTGTTTTCTTTTTTTGTTTGTTTGTTTGTTTGTTGTTTGTTTGTTTTCTTCTTTTTTGTAAATTGTGATATGGATTTTAACAACAATAATTCTTTCAATCATAATCCATATTTTACACCGACCTCATTTGACTCGGATAACTCTGACCGGCAATGTACAACATGAACCAACACTATATGCCGAGTTGGGATAATCCGACTCAATATGACCCATATCCCCAACCATATGACCATAATTTTCAAAATAATTTCAACTCTTCACAGAGTTCATGGGGATTCACCTACCCCGAGTCCAATTTTCAACCATCTTGTCCACAATTTTCACAATATCATTCCCCAATTTGATTCATATACTCCTTTTCTTGAACCACCCGAAGAAAAATCATCATTGGAAAGGAGTATAGAAGAGTCCCTACAACAAATGCAAAATTTGCTTAAATCACAATCCTTCCCACATCAAATTCTACATACTTCTTTTCTAGAGCATCCAATTGAAGACGAATCTGAGCTAGAAAAGCGTTTGGAAGTCTTTTGTGATAGAATGCAAAACATGTTGGACTCCTCATCTCAACCAAATTTTCAAGAGTCCTACTCATCCTTTCCAGTCTCACCTATTCAAAATGAACAACCATCAGTACTGGACTTGAGTATGGAACCCTTGCATGAGTCCGAGCATCAATTGCAAAATTCGATGGACTCACAAATTTACCATAATTTCCAAAATCAACTTTCATACTCACATTTTCAAGAACCAATTACAAAGAGTATGGAAGACATGATTTCAAATCCAAATTCTGTTACACGACCTATCAGTAGGTTAGATTCACTTTTGAGCAAATTGATCAATGAGAGCGAGGAAAGCCTTTCTTGTCAACCTTTGACCGATTCTTATATCCCTAACTCTACTGATTGGATCCATGAATCATGTCATTTTGGAAATCCAGCTTCAATTTCAGAACATACATCCGAACTTGACCAAACTCCAAGTTATGAAAGTCAGCTGGACCTTCTGGCAAGTTATCCCTTCCCTGAAATTGAAATCGAACCTGAATGTGATCCTGAACTTCCTGTTGGGAACTCCATTTCACTTTTTGATTCAATAATGACTCCGGTATCTTTACCAAATTTTTTCTCTATTCCGGAGTCAACATTGAATCCTGTACCAATACACCGTGAATAGAATCACCAATCTCTAATGATCACACTTCATTATTGGGGAAAGTGTGTGAACATCAATTCTTTGGTTTGGACCCTATTTTTGAACCAATTTCGACTCTCATTGTTGACTCTCGACTTGATCTGAGTCAACTTCCCGAGTCGGTATCAGTTTTTGTTCCTGTTCCATTTGAGTCCAAACCACTCATCTCTCAAAATCACACTTCATTGTTGGACAAGACTGTTGAAGAAAATGACTCAGTAATTATTTTTGAAACTTGGCCATTAGATAGGGATAAAATTTTCAATAAGACCATTCAATCAATCATTCTTTTATTGGGTCATGTTAGAGAGGTCATTGGTGGATTTCTGGACGATCCACGATATCTTGATTGGGTAGCAACACTTGGCCCAGTCAGACCACCACCGAAACCACCACCATGAGGTAATATTCCTTTTCTCTCTATTTGTTTCACGTATATACACATTCACGATGCATTGAGGACAATGCGTGAGATAAGTGTGGGGGAGGGCTTGCTAACATAGTTAGTTTTTCATTTTCTTTCTTTTACACTTCTTTTAAAAAAAAATAGAAACTCTTTTCTTTTCTTTTTACAAAACTTTTTGAAACAAGAGAAATAGTTTTTGATTTATTTTAAGAAAATTAAGATTATCTTAGGAATTAGGAAGACCTAAAATTATGAAATTAAACCAAGTCAAAATAATAGATCTTGTTTAAATTTTAGGATAAGAAAGTAAAATTGAAAAGATAATTTGATCTTAATTTGTTGCCTTAGATTTATGCACTCCACACTTACACAATTTTGGGATGAAACAAAGACTGAAATGCCATAAAAAATATATATATATATAAAAAATTCACTTATTTGAGTTGGGTAATTATGCCTCAGGAAGCATGATTATTCATACCTAAAATGGTGAACAAAAAAATAAAATAACCCCATTTAGTTTTGTGGCCTTGTTTACTGGAGTCCTTAAGTCCGAGGGATGTTTTCTCATCTGGTGCCCTAAGACCATCTGGTTTGGGAGCCACCGGCTAAAGGCTCACTACCCGGATAAATAAGAAAGCCTAAGAAAACTAAGGGAAGAAAAAAAATAATAATAATAAATAAATAAAATATATATATATATTAAATAAATTGCATGAAATTTTAGTCGATATCCCAAAAATCTTCACAGTTCACAAAGTGCATATTTTCTAAGAGTTTTATAAAAGATCAAAGAGTCAATTCAATTTTAAATTCTTACATTTAATTTATAACAAGATTTTCCATTTCGACTTAGTTTAAGGAAGATTAATTTCTGGTTAACCTATGACCTTGGATCACTTATATTTTCGCAAAAATACTTCAACACTTCTCTCTATTTCAAAAATGCATTTTCAAAATACTAACATTTGATTCTTTCTTTATGGATTTTTGGGTGTAATCCGCTGAAAACCCTCAGGAGACAAAACTCCTCCTCTAAGGGGAACTTAGAGGTTTAACGGCTTGTTGCACGTACTCAGTGCAATAGCGTCACCTGCGAAAGTGGTGTAATAATTTTCTTAGTTTTGTTTTGCTCGGGACGAGCAAAAGATAAGTGTGGGGGTGTGATTAGTCTCTAATTTTGCATAATTTTCATCACATTCACACACTTATTTGATAATAAATTCTGCTAATAAAATCTTTCTTGCTTGATCTTAGGTCAATGGTGTGCAAATGAAGAAGATGACCCAAATCACCATTTAATTGGTGATTAAAGGGCTATTAAAATAGCTATTGACCTAAAGAGCAGATTCTATTAAAACCAGGAGCGCCAAACCGAAACCAGGAGCTTTAGCCGACAGGGGAACAACAGCGCAGCACGCAGCAGGCGGCGCCGCGCGCGCCGCCCAAGGACAGCCACAAAAACGCGACAATTGCCGCGTTTTCACGGCCATACCAGAAACCAGGGGCCATAGCCGACAGGGAGACAAAAAGGGCAGCACGGGGCTCGAAGCGCCGCGCGCGCAGCCATCACGTGGCCGCGGAAACGCGGCCACGCAGCCATCACGTGGCCGCGCGGCGCGCGCCATTTCGGGTCATATCATGTCCCCTGGCTCCCCTCTTCCCCTGATACTATAAATACCTCCTGGGTTATAGATGCAAGAGAAGGAGGTTGAGGAGTAGTTTGAGTTAGGGTAGTTTCATCTTCACTTTTGTAGTTTAGGATTGGGTAGTGTAGTTTCTTCTTCCTCCTCCATTGTAAGTTCCATTTTGTAGATCATGTATTAGGGAGAGAGGTAGTACATGTTGGGAAGTAAGAGTGTTTGTAATTGAAGGTGACAATCAATGAAAGGTGCTCTCTTTCCTTATCTTTATTTTCTTCTCTCTAATCTCTTTTACATGTGTAGCTAGTTTTCTCTCATGGCAACTAACTACTAACCACCAATTAGTCTAACTTCTTTTATGATAATCCACATGAATCTAATAACCTCATTTTGGCCTTGCTCTTGCAAGAGCCATTGATGGCTCATGATGATGGATCTAACTCTAACTTCTTAACTCTCTAACAAGCTAACATTACTTTATTTCATGCTTGCTCTTATTGAGTTTTGATGATTTAAGTGTAGCTTGCACTTGTTTGTTGAGTTGGGCTGTGAAGTGTTACATATGGGTCTGCTTTGAATCGCTCTTGAACCAAGGACTAGTGAGGCCAATGATACTTGTGAGGCAACTATCACTAAGAGGTTAGCGGGTTGATGGAGTCATTAGTAGTTAGTAGCCGTGAGTTTTCTTTCTCTTTCACTTGTTTTAGAAAAATATCCAAAAATCACAAACATATTCTTTTCTATGTTTCCCACTTCTTTGTGTTTCACCGTACTTCTCTTTTTATTCTTTATTTTCTTTTCTTTTCATTCTTTAAAACTTTGAAGAACTTTTAACATAAACGTGAATCAACCGATAAAGCTTCTATCGCCTCCCGTCCTTGTGGATACGACCCGTATAGACACTTCGCTACTATGGAAGAATCGCAAAAGCAGTAACTTCGACCCACACTCTATTTACTTATTCTTGTGCTTGCTTTTTGCCGATCAACTATCTCCTCAAGATTCCTTTAGATAAGAGTTGAGGTGCCGCTATGGCTCTCTTAGTTGAATACAAGTATGAGCAAACAATCCCAAGCATACACAATAAGGCACAAGATATACCAAGCATATAAAGATAAAAGCAATATAAGCATGCAAGATATAAAAGCAAGTGAGAGATAGAGAGCAATCGCAAATACGGGAGAGTTGTTTCGAGGTTCGAGCACTCTTCCTCTACATCCCCGCCTTCAACACTATGAAGGATTTTCACTATAAAACGATCCCACCGAATCACTCGGTGTCGCAATACCTACAAGTGAGTTCACACTAGAACTCCTTTGGACTCTCTAGTCCCTTTCTGGTTCCCGTAAGAACAAACACACGCAAGCACGCAAGCTTGCTGAGGCCGCACCTCTACACCGAGCTCTCACTGGAACTCGAAACAACGCGAACTCGCAAGTCCACCTCCTCAAAACAAGAATGAAAACACTTGGTGATCGAAACATTTTGATCACCTAAATCTCTCTCACAACAAAGATCCTTATAGGATTGATATAGCAATGAATGCTCAAGTGTATGTGAGAAAACTTTGATTGATTGTGTGGTGAAAAACTCAAGAAAACCCTTTTTCAAAACACTCTTGAAAAACTCTTCTTTTGATATGGAAGTATTAGCACTAAAATAAATGGAGAAAACCTCTGCAATAGATAGAAAAAACTGGCTTTGAAACTCTCTAAAAATGTTGTCTAAAACAGCCCAATGGAAGCCTCCTTTATAAGCATCCAAAATCTGCCTGTTGGAGGCCAACTCAGCAGTTCAGACAACTATCGGTCGACCGGCCAATCGACCGCCAATGGTCGGATTTTCGACCGTTGTGCCACCGGTTGACCGGCCGATCGACCGTGGCCTGGATACAGAGAGCAGAAGCTCTCTACCGATCGATTGCCCGGTCGACCAGGGCCAGATCCAGAGAGCAGAGTTCTCTGGCGGTCGACTGGGTCGGTCGACCAGCCCTCCAGCCAAACAAGGCCGTGCACGTTTGTGCACGTCGGTCGACTGCCCGGTCGACCGACCTCTGACTCGTTAGACCGACCGCCCGGTCGACCGACCTCTGACTCGGTCGACCGTGCGGTCGACCGACAGAAGGCCAAAAACATCATTTTTAGGGATTAAAAACTTATTATTTTTCCTTTAATAAAATCCTATAAATTCTCTAAAAATGTACAAAAATAAGTTTAGTAATATACTTTGATAAAGATGTTTGAGTAAAAATCAAAACATGTTACAAATATTTTGAAGTATTTTTGTAATATGGAAGTTTTGCATTAAACAAAAAACTGCATTTTTCCAAAATGATTTTTCCAAATTGAAAACCGATTTTTTCAAAACTCCTCCAAATATAAAAACAAGATATTCTAAACACTTTTAAAGTTTAGTGTGTATGGATATGATCCACTGCACATATATGATGAAATATCTATTTTTGACATTAAGCTCTAAATAAAGTTTTGGTAAAACATATGTAAACTTTGAAGCTTAAAAATCAAAACGATATTTTTCAAAACAAAAACTCTTTTATGAAAACACATATAAATCTTGTGTGTGAGTGTATATGAAACTTGAGCAATCCACCAACTAATTTATCCTTTACATTTTATCTAAAAATAAAATCTTACTAAAAACAAACCTAAACACAAGTCTTCTCTTGAAGGTCTTCACTTGAAAGTTTTCTTCTCCTTCTTGACTTGGTCCAAATCATGAACCAATGAGCTAGACTCCTCTTGAGTACTTGATGTGGACTTGATGCACAAGCTCTTGAATCAACACGTGCTAGCTCTAAAACTTGACTTTAAATCTTTTGTTGAAGCTAAACACCTACTAAGATCTTGATCACATATCTGAGATTAATTAAACACAAGATCATTAGTACAATAACTACATGAGTTGTTAATCATCAAAACTAGAGTGATGGGCCTTTGGGCCAACAATCTCCCCCTTTTGATGATGACAAAACTCATGAAGTTATATATGCATGGATTAAAGTCAAGCTTCATAGAAGCTCCCTCTTAACTTATGCATAACAATAAACAAATAGATATTGCAATGAAGTGCATAAAACTAAACACTATATATGCATAAATAAGGTGAGAGAAACATGCATAAACTGAAAAATCTTTCCCCAAAACTTTCTTCTCCTTTTTGTTTAAACTTTCAAAATCATTCTCCCCATTTTGTAAAAACCTAAAATGCATAAACTTAATATATGCAAAAACTCAAATGCATATATAAACTCAAAATCATTCTCTCCCTTTTTGTCAATCATCAACAATGAGTTGAAAAACAAATCATTAATAAAGATATATATGTGATATATATTCATGAAGAGGAAGACGCTAAGTTAGCTCCCCTGCATACATGCATTACATGAAGAAGGGATGACAAACCCTAACTCACATAAAGCATAATATACAATGCATAAGTGGAGATATGAAGCTCTCCCTACACCGTGTATCACATAAAGAAGAGATGTCAAGCTCCTCAATATAAGACACTCAACATGAATCTATATATAGAAGAGATGTTAAGCTCCCATTGCATATAGGCAATACATATCAAATATTTTAACATAAATTTTAATAATATATAAACAAATTTTAAGATACCATTTGTAAATAAACAAAATTTTAAGTAATCACAAGATTTTTGATATCATAGGAAATTTTTGAAATTGTACCAATTGAAATTGAAACATGTGTAAATTTTGATACTAATGAAAGTAAAGTATTTTATATTTGATACCAATATAAATACATGGTAAATTTTGATACCAAAAAGGTAAAACATTTGTGATTATCAATTGAAATTTAAACCCAATTGGAAATCGAAACATATTGATACCAATTCAAGTATATTGAAAATTTTGATATTAATAAAAATACCAATTAAAAATAATGCATAAGCTTATTAAAATACCAATTGAGATACCAATTGAAATCAAGATTTAACTCATGTTTAGCATAAACATACTTTGTGCTTTATCTAGTAAATCAAGCACAATCAAATCATATATATGTATGAAAAAGAAAATACAATAAAATTGATATTGTTTGAATTTGAAGCATACATATATAGAAAACAAAATATGAGTATACAAAAAAATATTAATTGTGATACTAATTGAAAATATGATGAGAATTAAGTGTATAACTCATAAAGATCCACCCTTTTCATGCAGAAGATAAAAAGATTTTCAATAAGGCTCACAAGGCATGGTCGCCCATCCATCCGCCCATATAGGGTTGGAAAGGATTTTCAAAAATAAGAGTTTAAAAATAATTTGCAAAATTTGAAAACTCTATCCATTGAAGAATAAATAACTAGTTTAAAGTAATTTTTGAAAAACTAGTTAAAAATTCTTCAAACATAAAAACAAAACATATATATATATATCATGAATCGTACTAGATACACAAAAGTTGACACTCAAAGTCTATAAAGCTCATAAAAGTGTTCATGAAACAAAGTCATGAATAAATAAATAAATAATGTGAGTGTACAAGCATTATGTGAATAACATATTCATTAAAATAGTCAATGAAGCAAAAAAAAGCATGAATATCTTTTATCAAACAAAAAAATCATAAAATTTATTTTCATTTCAATACAAACTTCAAGGTATATATATGATTTATCAAAACTAACAATAAACATACATATCCCAAATATAAAAAGAGTCCATAATAGTATTTGCATGAAGGCAAGTGACTCAAGAGTATACATATATATATTTATTAGTTTTGAATAAGCATAACATATACATGAAGCACAAACATGCATAAGAATAGGCAAAACATGTATAAATGAGGGAATCATCAAAACTAGGTTATACATGTACATGTAATGAGTACAACTGAGTAATGAAGTATAAATATATAAGAATCAAATGTTGCTCACTACTTGTACAAGTATATACGCAAGTTTTTATAAAACTACATCTATACAAGTATTTACCACAAGAAATACAAAACATGATTATTTTATCATAAAACTAAAACATGCTAAAAACCATCAGATATAAAAGTATGTAAACTAAAATAGGAGTTTAAAGATAGTTACCAAACCAAATGCACTATTCTCTAAGTCTCCAAATATGGTGGTCTTCCCACCAAAATTACCTTGATAGTGATGCATCAATTTGTAGTGTCCATCAAGCCCATGCATCTACCACTAAGGCACCAACCCTCTCACGTCATGTGAGAGTCACACCTACATCAAACACAAGAGGTGAGAATTTTGTTACCCATTTTCTTTTGGGTCCACGGGGGTTAGCTTTGTTTGGAACCCAAACATTTTATTTGCAAAATTAATAGAATTTACTCTATCATAACAAAATTTTACTAAATGGCCTTTGCGGCCACAATATATTTGTACACTCTAGCATGCACATGAGAATGAGTATGATCATGACGTGCAAAGTGTGCATACGTATGTCGTGGGTGTTGTGCATGAACATGCGGATCTTGTTTCTTTGAAAATAAGGTTTCCAATCTATTATGATTAAATGCACAATTGCTCAAAGTTGAGCTCAAACAATCTATTCTATTTTTCAAAAATTTAATCTCATTTTAATCAATAGTAGCATATAAAGCATGATGAGAATGAGAATCATTATTCTTTTTCTTTTTAGAAACATTTTCTTTTTCAACAATTTTTCTTTTTAAAGAGTTATTTTCATTAAAAGCAACTTCTTTTTCCTTTTCCACCAAAACAATTTTATTTTTCAAAGAATTATCTCCTTCACAAAGAACATTTAATTTTGACGATAAGGAAATATTCTCCTTTTTCAAGAAATCATTTTCTTTTGAAACACATGCAAGTTTATTTTGAAATGAATCTTTTTCTACCAAAATGGAATCATATTTATTTTTCAATTTCTTATTATTCTTTTTAAGCATGTCATATTTTTCAAGGAGTTGTTGATAAAAAGATGCAAGCTCATCATATGTATATCAACATCCTCATCTAACTCGATTCGGAGTTTACCTCAAGGGGGTTATCCCCTTGAACCATGTAGCATACGTTGGAGGCCTCACTTCCAACATCCGAGTCGCTCCCCGCATAGTATTGTTCTTGTTCGCCAAGGGAGACTATAGTGTTCCATACTATAAAAGCCGAATCAAAGTTAGATACCCTAGATAAATATTCATCATTTAGGGTACTCTTTAATGCATGGATGGCTTTTGCATTAGCCTCCAAATATTTGTCATTTAAACAATATGAATCTTTAATAGTGGTAAAGTAAACATGAATGCCTAGGGCTTTGAGGTACAATGACATCTTAACTTTTCAAGTTTGGATGTTAAGAATGTCAAAAGTGGGAGGTGACATGAAATCCATGTGTGTGTACAAATATTGTGATTAGTTATAAATGAGGATCTTTAACTCAAGGTTGTTACACCCAATTCAAGAGCACGAGGCTCTGATACCAATTGAAATCACCTAGAGGGGGGTGATAGGTGACTAGCTAATCTAATGGTGAAATAATGCGGAATTAAAACTATTTATGTAAATTAAAACTTCTTAAGCTAAACACCAAGTATAACACAAGAGTGTAACCGGATTCCCCGTGAAGGGCTCTAGACTATCTCCTCAAGATTCCTCTAGATAAGAGTTGAGGTTCCGCTATGGCTCTCTTAGTTGAATACAAATGTGAGCAAACAATCCCAAGAATATACAATAAGGCACAAGATATATCAAGCATATAAAGATAAAAGAAATATAAGCATGCAAGATAGAAAGCAAGTGAGAGATAGAGAGAGAGAGAGAGAGAGAGAGAGCAATCGCAAATACGGGAGATTTGTTTCGAGGTTCGAGCACCTTGCTCTACGTCCCCGCCTTCAACACTATGAAGGATTTTCACTATAAAACGATCTCACCGAATCACTCGGTGCCGCAACACCTACAAGCGAGTTCACACTAGAACTCCTTGGACTCTCTAGTCCCTCTCTTGTTCCTACAAGAACAAACACACGCAAGCACGCAAGCTTGCTAAGATCGCGCCTCTACACCGAGCTCTCACTGGAACTCAATACAACGTGAACCCGCAAGTCCACCTCCTCAAAACAAGAATGAACACTTTGGTAATCGAAACACTTTGATCACCTAAATCTCTCTCACAACAAAGATCCCTATAGGATTGATATAGCAATGAATTGCTCAAGTGTATGTGAGAAAACTTGGATTGATTGTGGTATTAAAAAACTCAAGAAAACTCTTTTTCAAACACTCTTGAAAAACTCTCCTTTTGATATGGAAGTATTAGCACTAAAATAAGTGGAGAAAACCTCTGCAATAGATAGAAAAAACTGGCTTTGAAACTCTCCAAAAATCTTGTCTAAAACAGCCAATGGAAGCCTCTTTTATAAGCATCCAAAATCTGCCTGTTGGAGGCTAACTCAGCAGTTCAGACTACTATCGGTCGACCGGCCGGTCGACCGCCAATGGTTGGATTTCTGACCGTTGTGCCACCGGTCGACCGTGGCCTGGATACAGAGAGCAGAAGCTCTCTGCCGGTCGACCGCCCGGTCGACCAGGGCCAGATCCAGAGAGCATAGCTCTCTGGCGGTCGACCGGCCCTCCAGCCAAATAAGGCCGTGCACATTTGTGCACGTCGATCGACTGCTCGGTTGACCGACATCTGACTCGGTCGACCGTGTGGTCGACCGACAGAAGGCCAAAAACATCATTTTTTAGGGATTAAAAACTTGTTATTTTTCCTTCAAAAAAATCCTATAAATTCTCTAAAAATCTACAAAAATAAGTTCAGTAATATACTTTGATATACGAACATGTTTGAGTAAAAATCAAAATATGTTACAAACATTTTAAAGTATTTTTGTAATATGGAAGTTTTGCCTTAAGCAAAAATCTATATTTTTCCAAAATGACTTTTTCAAACTGAAAACTGATTTTTCCAAAACTCCTCCAAATATAAAAATAAGATATTTTAAATACTTTTAAAGCTTAGTGTGTATTGATATGATCCACTACACATATATGATGAAATATCTATATTTTTGACATTAAGCTTTAAATAAAGTTTTGGTAAAACATATGTAAATTTTGAAGCTTAAAAAGCAAAACGGTATTTTCTAAAACAAAAACTCTTTTATGAAAACACATATAAATCTTGTGTGTGAGTGTATATGAAACTTGAGCAATCCACCAACTAATCTATTCTTTACATTTTATCTAAAAATAAAATCTTACTAAAAACAAACCTAGACACAAGTCTTCTCTTGATTCATGATCCAATGAGCTAGACTCCTCTTGAGTACTTGATGTGGTCTTGATGCACAAGTTCTTGAATCAACACGTGCTATCTCCAAAACTTGACTTTAAATCCTTTGTTGAAGCTAAACAACTACTAAGATCTTGATCACATATTTGAGACTATTTAAACATAAGATCATTAGTACAATAACTACATGAGTTAATCATCATCAAAACTAGAGTGATGGGCCTTTGGGCCAACAGTAAGGATTGTGATCATGGTCGTTGTCCTAAAAAAATAATTTTTTTGAAAGATTATAATCATGGTCGCAGTCTTCTATATACCAGTTGTCCACTTTTTTTTGAAGCGATTACTACGCGGCATTGGGTCTTTCGCTATAGAGAAGCGCTTCTACACTTGACACATAGGTACATGTGATTGGTTTAAAAAAAGAGGTGGATGAAGCGAATAAAATTAAGAAGCTAAGTCTTTTCTAATTACATTTTGACATAAGTGGCTATAGAGATATCCCCCTTTAATAAATTAAATATTTCACATATGTTTCTACTATTGAATATAGAAATATTTTGTTATAGCCACCTGCTTTGCTTCATAATTAGAAAAAAACCTCATCATCATAATTTTGTTCGCTGCAACATCATCCACGATAGCATGAACTGATTCCTCCCAACCACCACTTGTTCATATATTTTCTTTTCTTATTTTACCTTTCCCTTTTGCCCCCTCCATTGCTTTACGCTCAACTTTGACCTTGACGCAGTGTTATTCGCGGGTCGACCTGCACGATTAGGTCACCGTGGGGTTAGAAGGGATGTCAAAACCCCTCTTAGGGTTGGTGGTGGAGCATCTGGAAATTTTTTTGGATTGACCTTTTTACGGATCTCGTTTGTTGTTCGTACTTGTAGTGGTCAGTTCTGACCTCCTCGAGATCACGCCACGTGTTTTTCTAGTACCAAACATATAAGTGACACATGCCCGCTTTTAGAATCTCCAAGTGGGAGTCCTCGACTGATTCAAACCTTGATCGGTTCGTATGGTTAGAAGAAGAAGATAGAATCAGTTGTGCGAATCCTTATCGCTAAGCCAAATCTCCATTTGAATTTGATAATACAGTTTGGGGACAATCAGCCACATCTACAATTAGACTCAGACAATTAGATAAAGATCGGTCAATTAGTTCAATCTTAGATGTTCAGCTCTACCGCCTATAAGATAAGCAGTTAAGTGTTCAAATAGAGCTAATTCTGCAAACTTATCAAAACAGACACAACTTGCATAAATAGAGAATCCCTTTCAATGTGGAAGGGGACGATCATTTGATCCCTGAAACCCTTGCCCACTAGAAAACTCCACTTGTAATCGTCATTGACATAGTGGAATTTCTTCCCCTCTCCTTGTTTTTTCCTTTTTGGGTTTTTCACGTAAGTTCAGTGTATTTGCGATTACTTTCTGTGATTTAATTAAATCTAACCCTAGTATTTTGATGCATGGACTAATTTCTTAAGAATTACCCACTGCATTTGGTGCTTTTATTGGAGCAACGGAGGCCTGGTTTAGGAAGACGAAGGCGTCCAGAAGCCAGTGTAATTTGTCAGCCACTCCATGAATGGTCCACTGACCAAATAGCAATGGCTAGAAAAGCTGGTGCTTGCCTTCTTCATCATCTCAAGGAAGGTTAAGCACTACTTTCAAACCTTCCCAATCACAGTCCACTGATCACCCCCTGTGAAGTATCATAGAAAACCCAGAGCAACTGGGAGGATTTCAAAATGGGTTTCAAAACTAAGATCCAATGGACTCAGATACGAGCGAAGGACAACGATCAAAAGGCCAGTCCTAACTGACTTTATCGCTGATATCACATCGGGGGTCATAGAGCATGTTAACCAGCTAGAAGGGTGGATTCAACACTTGCACAGGTCTTCAATTGGCAAAGGGACAGGCATCAAGATTGTCCTCACCACTCCAAAAGGATCCATCATCGAATAGTCCTTCACCTTCGAATTCTCTGCTTCTAACAACAAAGCCAAGTACGAGGTAGTCCTAATGTGGCTCTGAACAGGGTCACAGGGCTCGAAGTTGAGTGCAACTCTTCACAGATAGTCAACCAACTCAGCAGTGAATATGTTACAAGAGATTCTCAGATGGAAGAGTACCTACAAATCGTTCTCAATTAAAGTCCAAAATCCCTCAATGTGACTTCAAGTGGATCCCCAGGTCCAAAAACAGTCACCTTGACTCACTTTCTAACCTGAGAGCAGCCACAGAGTTTCATTTCAGGCGTGAAATCCCCATCAATCACATCACCGATCCAAGCGTCTTGCAACCAGCCGAAGAGGTCTTACGTATTAATACCTCACCAGGGTGGAGGGACCTCATCATCGCTTACCTGAAGGACGGAACACTTCCCGACGCCAGGACAGAAGCACGAAAGCTTCAACGCATGGCCCTAGGTACACACTCCTTGGGGACACTCTATACAAGAAATCTTACTCCAGTCTCCACTCTGACTCGTATCTGAGATACTCAGTCCAGACAAAGCTTGGAAAGTAATGTAGGAAATCCACGAAGTGATTGAGGGAATCATGCGGGAGGTTGCTCCCTTGCCACAAGGACATTTGTTTTACTCCCCTAGCCTCAATCTAGTAGTCTGGGTATAGATGTGAAAGTGACGGAGTACTTATTAGTAAGTCTCATACACCAAGGGAGCGTCTTTCTTCATCAAGTGAAGTTTCTCTGTGTCAGGAATGTACTTTTCACATGGAATGTCTCCCATCGCCAAGCTAGAAACTTCATATATCGCATATTGTATGAACCCTATCTCTTCAACTAGGGTGAAGAGATGGCAAGTCTCCAGATTATAACACTCCAGCATAGCGTAGAAATGGTAGTTACTCTAGGGAATGCCTTTTTTTGCGGCCCTGACCGCATTATACATACCATAATTCACTAGCAATTCTTTCAGCGCCTTAAGGACAAAGTTCACCATCCTCGACTACCACTGCTTTCCCGAAGAATGGATCCATCCCAACACCCTGAAAATGGCCTTAGGAAGTCACCTCTCGCGACCATGAACTGGTTGATGAATGTATTAGCCTGTTTGAGAGTCTCGCATGTGGGATACTCTGGCCTCAATAATCCTAAATGCAGTCCAACCACCTTCGTACTATGGCCGGCTGGGAATGCTGCATGGTTAGGATCTTCCCAATTGTGATACCTGACTGCATCTTGTTCAACTCTCAATCCATCTACCGACGAAGAGACATGGTCTGTAGGTATGAGAATCGGAACATCCTCTCCATGTCGGGGAGGAAAAGGCATTCATTCCAATTTGACGGAACCACTTATAATGTTCGTCACACAGGTCTTCACCATCTTCTTTGATGGAGTCTCCGAAGAAGAAGATCGGCTTCTTTAGCACTGTTCGTGCCTCAGACTCCAACCATCCATCTGAGAGGATTTCCCTAAGCGTCAACAAACTGGCTCGGCTCAGTCTGGCCTAACGCTCTCGGTTCTTCCCAATAAACACGGGTACTAATTTTCAGAGATTGAAGAGGACACTTGGGTCTTGCCTATCCACGTGTCGAAGTGATGCCTCTTGGACAAAAAAGCAGAATAATACCTCACTGCAAAGATGAAAAGCACAAAGTTAAAATTCTGAAGCAGTGAAAAATACTGTGTTGAAGCACAAACGCGAGTCTCAACATATGAGACTCACGTCCCAAGAGTTGAAACACGAGACTCAAGTGAAATCTGTGTATAAGTTGTTGGCCCAAAGGCCCATCACTCTAGTTTTGATGATGATTAACTCATATAGTTATAGTACTAATGATCTTGTATTTTAAGTTTTAGATATTTGATCAAGATCTTAGTCGGTGTATAACTTCAACAAAAGATTCAAAGTCACGTTTTGAAGCTATGACGTGTTGATTCAAGAGCTCACGCATTAAGATCGCATCAAATACTCAAGAGGAGTCTAGCTCGTTGGATCAAGATTTGGACCACGTCAAGAAGGAGAAGAAGATTTTCAAGAGAAGATTTTCAAGAAGACTTGTGTCGTGTTTATAAATGTTAAGATTTATTTTTAGATAAAATGTAAAGCATAGATTAGTTGTGGATTGCTCAATCTCATATATACAAACACACACAAAATTTATATGTGTTTTTATAAACTAGTTTTAGTTCTAGAAAATGCCGTTTTGGTTTTTGAGCTTCAAAGTATACATCCTTATGTTTTATGATTAGAGTTCATAAAAATAAGTTTATATGGTTTATATGTATTTTGAATTTCATCCATGCACATTGTTGGTTCAAATGTTTAGAAAAACTTATTTGGTATCTCTATATCATATGTTTAAGTTTTGTATTTATCAAAATTTATTTTAGAGCTTATTGTCAAAAACATAGATATTTTATATCATATGTGTATTAGATCATATCCATACACACTAAGCTTTAAAAGTGTTTAAAATATCTTATCTTGTATTTGAAAAAATTTAGGAAAACTTATTTTCAAATTGAAGATTGATTTGAAAAATACAGATTTTGTTTAAGGCAAAATTCTATATCACAAAATAGTTCAAATATTTTCTAACATGTGTTGATTTTTGGTCACAGATATTTGTTATTCAAATATCTAATAAGAACTTATTTTTGTGAAATTTATAATAATTTATGGGATTTTACTGGAGTTAAAAAGACAAGGTTTTAAGTCCCAAAATCCCAGTCAGACCATGCTGGCGGTCGACGGATGGTCGACCAGACCAGTGGTCGACTGAAGTGCACGAGGACGTGCACGGACTCAGCCTACAAGGCCGGTTGATCGTACGGTTGACCGACTGTAAGCACCCAACTCTCGGGTGTTGTCGATCGACCGGGCGGTCGACAACAGGCTTGGCCCGGTCGACCGCCCGACCGGAGGTACAACGGTCAGAAATATAACCGTTGGGCCAGTCGACCGGAAGGTCATTCTAGACCTTTTCAGCCTGCCAACAGATCTATTTTGGAGAGGCTATAAATAATCCATCCTTGGGGGCTGTTTTAGACAAGATTTTGAGAGGGTTTCAAAGCCAATTTTCCTATCTCTTGTAGTAGTTTTCTCGACTTGCTTTAGGGCTAATACTTCCATATCAAAGGAGATTTTTTTTAAGAGTGTTTTCAAAAGAGATTTCTTGAGTTTTTTCTTCACTACTCTATCTAGTTTTTCTCACATATACTTTAGCTTTCCATTGCCATATCTATCCTATAGGGATCTTTGTTGTGAGAGTGTTTTTAGGTGATCATAGTGTTGAGATCACCAAGTGTTTCATTCTTGTATTGAAGAGGTGAACTTGCGGGTTCATATTGTTTCGAGTTCTTGCGGGAGCTCGGTGTAAGAGGTACAGCCTCGGCAAACTAGTGTGCTGATTGAGTTTTGACTTGCACACAAAAATACAAAATTTCAGAGTATAGAATAAAGATTGCAAGTTGCTCAATACTACCGCAATAGCAAGTAGCTATGCGGGTCGTGATCCACAAGGAGGGACTAGCGATGGAAGCTTTTTAAGTAAGTTCTTTTATACTACAATTAATGGTTAAAATTCTTTTTTAGTTCTTAAAATGAAAAGAGAAAAATGGAGTTAAGGTTAAGTTAGGAAGAAAGTGGTAGAATGAGAAGGTGGAGAAAATAGAAGTGATATGTACAAAAAATTGAAAAAGAGTGAAAGAGATTTGAAAGATTATGGTATTGATAATTTACACTAAAAGTTAAAAGAAAAAAATTAAAATAATTACTTACCTTCTTTAACCAAAAGCTTACCTTGAATTTTTTGCGACGACGTTACCTTGAAGTGGAGGCAATCAGCGCATAACCCATAAGAGTTGATTTTCATCTCTTCCACATTACATCACCAAGACAAAACAAGCATGAAATGATACAAATTGGAATAAAATCCATCATCATGAGCTATCGGTGGCACTCGAAAAGGTAAGGCTCTTTTGATGCTATAAGACTCACTTGGATAGAAATCGGTACAAGAAAGAGAGAAGTAGAAAAGAAGAAGAATACAAAAAAGTACATAAAAAAGGTAACTATAGATTCGATTTTATAACAATAAGAGAAAAGAAGAACAACTTACACTGGTGTCACTCTTAGTATAAGCTTCATTCTCATTCTCCTATGAAACTCTGATCTCCTCTGAATTACATAAATGAAAACTGAAAATTATATAAAAATAAAAACTAAAACCTACACTAAAAAGAATGAAAAAGTGGACTAAATCCTATCTCTTCATGGTCGTCCCCTCTATTCTCTGAAAAACCCTGTATTTATATGCAAAACCCAACGGGGAGAGACGTAAGAAGATAGGGGGAGAAAACGCTCCCCTTAACTCTCTAACAAAGCCGCAGAAATGTGGCTATGGCCACGTTTCTGCGGCCTGGATATGGCCAGGTGGCCACATCCGAGGAGCACACGCCCTGATTTTGATGATTTTGCTTATCTGGTTCTGAATTTCTCGTTGCAACTCCTAAATTTGACGAAACGGCGTTTGATCTTGGCCTTAAACCGATTGATTTGAAGAGATATGTTTTAACTGATTTTCAACCGATCTGAACCGACCTGATCTATCCTGATTTACTGACTTCGAATTAATTCTGATTTAAATCAGAAATTGATTGGCTTTTGGGCTCTTTTCTCTTCCCTCTCCTTTAGTAATGGGCCTGCAAATAAATTAAACAATAATTAGAAAAAGTAGAGTTTATTCTATAAAAGCATGAGAATATGATAATGAATGTGCAATATTAGTGACCGATCATGTGGTTGTGTGTGTTGTTCTTACGGGAACAAGAGAGGGACTAGTGAGTCCAAGAAGTTCTAGTGTGAACTCGTTGTAGGGTTGCGGCATCGAGTGATCTAGTAGGATCAATTTAGTGAAAATCCTTCATAGTGTTGAAGGCGGGGACGTAGAGTAAGGGTGCGCGAACCTCGAGACAAATCTCCCATATTTGCAATAGCTCTCTCTCTCTCTCACACTTGTTTTTACATATCTTACATGCTTACATTGCTTATATCTATATATGCTTGATATATCTTGTGCTCTATTGTTATATGCTTGGGATTGTGTACTCACACTTTATTCAACCAAGAGAGCCATAGTGGCACCTCAACTCTTAATCTAGAGTAATCTTGAGGAGATAGTCCAGAGCCCTTCACCGGAAATTCGTCTACACTCTTGTGTTATACCTTATGTGTTTTACTTAATAACTTTAATTTGCTTAAATAGCTTTTAATTCCGCATCATTAGCATTAGATTAGCTAGTATACCTATTCACTCCCCCTCTAAGTGTATTTTCAGTTGGTATTAGAGCTTGGTGCTCTTGATTTGGGTCTAACAACCTAGGTTAAAGATTCTCATTTTAGCTAATCACAATATTTATTTACACACACATATGGATTTCAGGGCACCTCCCATGTTTGATATTCTTAACATCCAAATTTGGAAAGTTAAGATGTCAATGTACCTCAAAGCCCTAAGAATTTATGTTTATTTTGTTACTACTAAAGATTCTTATTGTTTAAATGGCAAATATCTTGAGGCTAATGCAAAAGCCTTTATGCTTTAAGATCTACTCTAAATGATGATTATTTATCTAAGGTTACTAACTTTGATTCGGCTTTTGTAGTATGAAACACTCTAGTCTCCTTGGTGAATAAAAGCAATACTATGCGGGAAGTGACTCGGATGATGGAAGTGATGCTTCTAACATATGCTACATGATCCAAAGGGATAACCCCCTTAAGGCAAATTCCAAACCCGAGCTTGATGAGGATGTTGACATGTTATATGATGACCTTGCTTCATTTTGTCAATAACTTCTTAAAAAGTATGAATCGTAAAAATGGAAAACAAAATTTAAAAATAATAATGATTTGGTTTCAAAAGAAAGGATTCTTTTAAAAATAAATTTGAATGTGTTTCTAAAGAAAATGAATTTTTAAAAAAAAGAGAATATTTTCTTGTCTTCTAAATTAAATGATATTTGTGAAGGAAATAATTCTTTAAAAAATAAAATTAATTTGGTAGAAAAGAAAAAGAAATTATTTTGGAAGAAAACAACTCTTTGAAAAGAAAAATTATTTTAAAAGAAAAAGAAAACATGTCTAAAAAGAAAAAGATTGTTGATTCTCATTCTTGCCATGCTAATAATGATCCTTGCCATATTTTCATGTTACTATTAATAAAAATGAGATTCATGTCTTGAAAAATAGAATTAATTATTTGAGCTCAACTTTGAGCAATTGTACATTTAGCCATTCTTAATTAGAAACCTTATTTCAAAAGAAATAATCTCCACATGTTCATGCACATAACCCACGGCATACATATGCATACTATGCTCACATTTACACTACTCATATGCATTTTAGAGTGTACAAATGTACACATTGCAGCTGCAAAGGCCATCTTGTAAGATTTTACTTTAATAGATTAAATTCTATAAATTTTGCAAATAATAATGTTTGGGTTCCTTATAAAAGTACTCCCATGGACCCAAAAAGAAATGGGTATCAAAATCTCCACCATTTGTATTTGATATTGGTGTGGGCTCTCACATGACTTGAGAGATATGGTGCCTTGATGGTGGATGCGTTTGAGCTTGTGGACAATATATTGGATGCATCACCTTCAAGAAAGTTTGGTGGGAGGACCATCATAGTTTGGAGACCTAGAGATTGGTTCATTAGTTTGGTAACTATCTCTAACTCCCATTTTTAGTTTACATGCTTTTACATAAATATTTTAGCATGTTTTGAATTTGTACTTCATATGGTGAATACTTATTTAGATGTAGTTTTTATTAAACTTGTGTCTATACTTGTACAAGTAGTGAGCCACATTTGATTATTATATGTTTGTACTTTATTGCTCATTTGTACTCATTACATGTACATGTATAACCTAATTTTGATGATTCTTTCATTTATATTGTTATTCCTATCTTGGTAAATGTTTTTGCTTCAAGTATATGTTATTTTTATCTAAAACTAATAAATATACATGTATACACTTGAGTCACTTGCCTTCATGCAAAATTCTATTATTCACTCATTTGTATTTAGGATATGTATGTATATTTTTTTGTTTTGATAAAACATACATATACCTTGATGCTTGTTTAATTTTAATGAAAAATAAATTTTATGATTTTTATGTTTTTGATAAAATAATTTTATATTTATTTTGAACCTTATTGATTATTTCATGAATATGCTATTCACATGATTATTGTGCACTCACATTTTTTTTTTTTACTCATGACTTTGTGTTCATGAGCTTTTATGAGCTTTATAAATTTGAGTGTCAATTTTGTGTAAAACGCATGTTTCATAAGATATATGATTTGGTTTCATGTTTTGAAGGATCTTTAACTAGTTATTTCAAAAATTATTTTAAACTAGTTATTTATTCCTCACTTGATAGTGTTTTCAAATGTACAACTATTTTCATATCTTATTTTTTGAAAACTTCAACCCTAAAAGGGCGTATGGTTGGGTGACCATGCCTTGTATCCCTTATTGAAATCTTTTATCATGTGCATGAATAGGGTGGTAGTTATGAGCTATATAATAATCTTCATGAAATTCTATTTTTTATACTCATACTTGTTTTCTATATATATGTGTGCTTCAAAATTCAATTAGTATCAATTTCAATTGGTATTCCCAACATACATATATATGATTTGACTGTGCTTTTTTTTATAATATCTTTACATTTTTAAAGAACAAATTATGTTTATGATAAGTTTGAGTCTATTCTAAATGTTAATTGGTATCTATTCAAGCTTATACATTGATTTCAATTGGTATTTTAATTGATATTTATTTGATTTCAAAATGTACTTCATGTTTCATCTTCAATTGGTATCAAAATCTACTATTGGTATCTTAAAATTTTTTTCCCTAAGTGGTGCAAATTTTTGTTTTGTCAACTATTATTTGATTTCATTGGTATCAAAAATTTGTTTGTTGACTTAAGAAATTTCAAGATCTTGTTTTTAAGTATCACCAAAAATTTTCTTAAAATTTGTTGATATATATTGCCTATATGAAAGGGGAGCTTAACATCTCTTCTATATATAGATTCATGTTGAGTGTATCTCACATTGAGGAGTTTGACCTCTCTTCTTTTCGCGATACAGGTGTGTAGATGGAGCTTGACATCTCCGTTTATATATTGTATATTATGCTTTATGTGGGTTAGGGCTAGTCATCCCTTCTCCATGTAATGCATGTATACAGGGGAAGCTAACTTTATGCCCTCCTCTTCATGAATGTATATCGCATATACATCTTTATCATTTATTTGTCTTCACCCTTTTGTTGATGAATTGACAAAAAGGGGGATAAGAATTTAGTGAGTTTTATATGCATGTTCATATCTTTGTTTATGCATATATGTTTGTGTTTAGTTTATACATTTCATTGAATATCTATTTTTTATTACTATGCATGAGTTAAAGAGGAGCTTCTATGAAGTTTAACTTTAATCCATGCATATATAACTCCATGCGTTTATCATCATCAAAAGGGGGAGATTGTTGGCCCAAAGGCCATTACTCTAATTTTGATGATGATTAACTCATATAGTTATAGTACTAATGATCTTGCGTTTATAAGTTTCAGATATTTGATCAAGATCTTAGTCAGTGTATAGTTTCAACAAAAGATTCAAAGTCAAGTTTTGAAGGTAGCACGTGTTGATTCAAGAGCTCGCGCATCAAGATCGCATCAAGTACTCAAGAGGAGTCTAGCTCGTTGGATCAAGATTTGGACCAAGTCAAGAAAGAGAAGAAGATTTTCAAGAGAAGATTTTCAAGAAGACTTGTGTTGTGTTTGTAAGTATTAAGATTTATTTTTAGATAAAATGTAAAGGATAGATTAGTTGTGAATTTCTCAAACTCATATACACATACAAAAAAAATTTATATGTGTTTTCCTAAACTAGTTTTAGTTCTAGAAAATGCTGTTTTGATTTTTGAGCTTCAAAGTGTACATCCTTATGTTTTATGATTAGAGTTCATCAAAACAATTTTATATGGTTTATATGTGTTTGGATTTCATCCATATACATTATTGGTTCAAATGTTTAGAAAAACTTATTTGGTGTTTCTATATCATATGTTTAATTTTGTATTTATCAAAACTTATTTTAGAGCTTATTGTCAAAAACATAGATATGTTATATCATATGTGTATTGGATCATATCCATACACACTAAGATTCAAAAGTGTTTAAAATATCTTGTTTTTGTATTTGGAGAAGTCTTGAAAAAATCATTTTTCAAATTGAAGATTGATTTTGAAAAATATAGATTTTTGTTCAAGGCAAAATTTTTATATCACAAAAATAGTTCAAATAGTTTGTAATATTTGTTGATTTTTGGTCACACATATTTATTATTAAAATATCTAAGAAACTTATTTTTGTAAAATTTATGAGAATTTATGGGATTTTATTGGAGTAAAAAGATAAGGGTTTAAGTCTCAAAATCCCAGGCAGACCATGCTGGCGGTCGATCGGACGGTCCACCAGACCAGTGTCGGTCGACCGGACCGGTCGACTGATGTGCACGAGGATGTGCACGGACCCAGCCTACAAGGCCGGTCGACCGCACGGTCGACCGGCTGTAAGCACCTAACTCTCGGGTGCTGCCGGTCGACTGGGGGGTCGACCGACAGGCTTGGCTTGGTCGACGGGCGATTGACCGGAGGCACAATGGTCAGAAATATGACCGTTAGGTTCTGATCATTGTGCCGTCGATCGGAAGGTCATCTGAACCTTTTCATCCTGCCAACGCTATATTTTGGAAAGGTTATAAATAAGCCATCTCTTGGGCTGTTTTAGACAAGAATTTGAGAGGGCTTTAAAGCTAGTTTTTTTTCCATATCTTGTAGTAGTTTTCTCTACTTGTTTTAGGGCTAATACTTCCATATCAAAAAGAGAGTTTTTTTTAAAGAGTGTTTTCAAAAGAGATTTCTTGAGTTTTTCCTTCACTACTTTATCTAGTTTTTCTCACACATACTTGAGCTTTTCATTGCCATATTTATCCTATAGGGATCTTTGTTGTGAGAGTTTTTTTTAGGTGATTAAAGTATTGAGATCACCAAGTGTTTCATTCTTGTATTTGAGGAGACGAACTTACAGGTTTGTGTTATTTCGAGTTCTTATGGGAGCTTGGTGTAAGAAGTGCGGCCTCGGCAAGCTAGTGTTCTTGCGTAGAGAGGGACTAGTGAGTCCAAGGAGTTCTAGTGTGAACTCGTTGTAAGTGTTGCAGCGCCGAGTGATCCAGTGGATCAATTTTAATGGAAATCCTTCATAGTGTTGAAGGAGGGGACGTAGAGAAATGGTGCTCGAACTTCAAAACAAATCTCCCGTGTTTGCGATTGCTCTCTTTCTCTCACTTGTGTTTACATATCTTGCATGCTTATATTGCTTATATCTGTATATGCTTGACATATCTTATGCTCTATTATTATATGCTTGGGATTGTGTACTCACACTTGTATTCAACCAAGAGAGCCATAGTGGCACCTCAACTCTTAATCTAGAGGAATCTTGAGGAGATAGTTCAGAGCCCTTCATAGGAAATTCGGCTACAATCTTATTTTATACCTTGTGTGTTTTGCTTAATAGCTTTAGTTTTCTTAAATAGTTTTTAATTTTGCATCATTAGCGTTAGATTAGCTAGTACACCTATTCACCCCCCCCTCTAGGTGTATTTTCATAAGTTTCAAAACTTTGAATTAGAATTTTTTTCTAAGCGTTGAGACTCAAACTTGAGACTCGTGTTCAGAAGTCTCAAAACGCAGAGCTTGTCAGACTCACGTTCTGTTTATAAATGCGAGGGTCTCATTGACTAAATAAAACGAGAGGTTCATTAGACCCACATTCTATTCATCAATGCGCAGTCACGTTTATAAATCAAATGGAGCCTGTGAGCTCCGCGTTGATTGTTCAAATTCAACAAAAGTTCAAGGGGGGTGAACCCCTTCGTGTTAAGCATCGACGAAGGCCAAATTTTACCTGAAACGGGGACTTCCTGTGGAGAAGCATCACCCTTTTGTGCCCCAGCGGTGGCGACATTGGAGGATGAAGCAACGCCCTTCAGTTTTGGGTCATGTCTATAGTTGAAATCTTGGAAAAGATTTGAAAGAAGCTTGAAGCTTTTAGGTTCTTGAAAAGCTTTGAAAGCTTGGACGCCAGTCTCGTAGAAGAAGATGATAGTGACTGTTGAAAGACTTTGGTCTTTTATAGGCCATTCAATGGCCATGATTCACAGTGTGAATCTCGAGTCAATCTGAACGAGGCGCGCATCTCTGAGTGAAGTTCGCGTTCAGATGACGTCCGTGTCCAGAAGCTTCCAATGTGACCATCGTGTTTCAAATGCAATAACTAGCTAAAGTCGCGTCTCAATATCAAACGAAGGTCGCATCTTCACCAATGAAGTCTGCGTCTAAAGAAAACAAAGAACGACAGTCATGTATTTATCAATGAAAGCCATGTTCTCTTTCTCTCTCTAAAATATAAGGAGTATGTTTCTGCTTTTGCATTCAGTTCAACAGTAGACTAGTAAAAAATCGATAACTCCACCGATTCAATGGTACACCGACAAACAAATCAGAGCTCAGATATATTCTAGACTCTATTTCTAGATAGTATAATAATCTTTATTGTAGGCTTCAAGCAGGTCAACAGTATACTCAGAAGATCAGAATACGGACAAGATCAAGCTCAGGCCATTTCAGGAGATTGCCAGTCCAATCACAAAGGCCCAAGTCAATATGAAATGCAAAGTATTTTGAATCCTTCCAGTGAACCATGGGGTTTAAATCTTTGGAGGGGGTTCTGTGGGCTATTTGAAATTATTGAAGATAAAGCCTCAAACGCAGCCCTCATTCCAGTGCGAGGGTCATATTTCTATATAAACAGGAGTGTCGTGTTTCATCAACAATGCTACATGAAGTCACGTTCTGTGCCAAACGCGATGGTCATATTGTTCTTAAATATGAAGACTTCAAAGTCATGTTTTAACATAAATGCAAACCTGCGTAACTTCGCGTTTCAACTTAACATGAGAGCCTGTGAGCTCTGTGTTTCTTCATTAGAGCGAGGCCCTGCCCAGTGTGAGATTTACGTTTCTGCTGTAACAGACAACAATTACTGGGTCAATTAATACTCACTTTCTCTCCACGTAATTTGGCATAAATCTCCATAATGGAGAGATCTAAAGGGGCAGTTATCCCCTTGAAAATCCTTATAAATAGCTATGAATAGCTAGGGAGAGGGGTTCAACAACAAGAGAGAGATTCTTGGCTTTTAAAAGCTTCAAGACTTCTAACTGAGAGGGAAAAACACTAAAACTTGTTCGGTTCAAGTAGAGTTTTAATTTCTTTGAGATTGTTAGCCACAGATAAGGTTTCATAACTTACCAGTGTGTTTTAAATGAAAGCAAGAGGAAGATTTAGAGACAAGCTTCCGGTTCAGTCCGTCAGTGGAGAACAAGATTCACTCACCATCGCTAAACAAAGAATATGACTTTAAACAAATAAGAGATCCACTAAAAACTCTTCTCCCTTTTGTAGCCAGATTCAAACCGTTGTAATTTTCATCCAACAAAAGAGTTTTACTTCAAAATTTTTCGACCAAACACATATGCTTACATGACCTATTAACTACTTGTCTTTTACTGACATGAAAAACTATAAATTACTTGAAAAGGACTTTTCATGCTATAAAATATTATTTACAAGCATACTGTTTAAATTCCCTGCAAATTAGTTAATTAGATTTGCTAAGAGGTTAGTTGATTGATTCTTGCAGTATGATTATTTTATTCTATGTTGTTAAATATTTAAATTATTTCATGCAATATAACTTTCTGTAATAATTAACTTTGCCCTATATAATCAATTCTTTTATTCATGCAAAATTTATTGTCATTAAATTACTGTAATAATTGCTGAATTTAATTTTTTGTTTAAAAAATGCATTTATATCTTTTTGAATTTAAAATGAAATTATAATTGCATTTATAATTATATTATATCTTGATTTTAAAACTCTTGCATCTATATCTTGATAATTACATTTATATATTAAAAACTGCAGACTCAATCATAATAATGTGATTTCTTTCAAAATCTAATGTATGTATGACTATATAGTCATAATTTAGTAGGAAAGATTTCAACTTCTTTCTACAATATGAATTAATGGTCTATGTAAATTTTAAAAATCTATGTTAACAAAAATACTTTCATATCTTCACTACTACTAAAACTATATCGTGAAACTGATAAATTGCAATACAGATGAATCTAGATGAAGTAATCTAATTAGTATTTATTTTATAATTGATTCATATCCTTTATAAGATCTGCCATCAATTCATGGATAATCTATTGATCCATTTTTCAAAATAATTATTTTAAACAATTCTGATGTGATTATTATGTTACTTAACTTGAGCACTATTTGACATGAATTATTTTGTACTCAAGTGTAAAACACTCTAAAACAAAAGATACTTATATTCACAAGATCTTGCTAATTTTTATTATGATTAGTGAATTAAGACTTATCTGAATATGAATTGTTCTTCCTTTACAAGGTTATCAATACAAAGTGTTAGACTTTAAATGCTTCTTGCTTCTAAAACAATTCAATTAGAATATTATTCTTTGTTTAATTAAATTCATGTTATAAATTAAATTCTAACTTATTTTGCACCTTGCTAGATTTGTCTCTACAATTGCAACTAAACAAGATCCCCGACAGTATTATTCTACACACCATAATTTAAAATCAGCCAACTTAAATATGTATTCTAGTACTTATCATTTTGACAAATTATTAAATATCGAACTTAGTCTAGTTTTCTCGAACATTATGGATAACTTAGATCACTCCAAATATCAAAACAAATGAAATAATTGTTGACCACTTTAGGTCTGATCTATGATTTTGATACATCTATTCCATACTCTAAACCTAAAAGTAACTGGAAAAGATATTAGCTCCTTAAGATTTTTCTAACTCAATATTGTTAGCCTAAAGGCCCATCACTCTAGTTTTTATGATGATTAACTCATGTAGTTATAGTACTAATGATCTTGTATTTATTAAGTTTCAGATATTCAATCTAGATCTTAGTCAGTGTTTAGCTTCAACAAAAGATTCAAAGTCAAGTTTTAAACCTAGCACGTGTTGATTTTGAAATACACTTAGAGGGGGTGGATTGTGTAATGCTAATCAAATGTGAAATAACAACTAATTATAATGAATGATGCAAACGGTAATTCAAAATAAGAATTGAAGCTGAATTCCCCGTGAAGGGCTCTGAACTTCTCCTCGTGATTCCTCTAAATTAAGAGTTGAGGTGCTCATTGCTTTCTTGTTGAGATGAGTAAAGACTGACAAATATGAATGAATCAGATGCAAGCAAATAAATAAAAGTAATAAAGATAGAGACAAGCAATCGCAAACACGAAGAACTTATTTCGAGCTTCGAGCCACTAGCCTACGTCTCCGCCTCCAGCACTGTGAAGGATTTCACTATCCACTATAGGATCTCCACAAAATGACCTTACAATATGGAAAATATGAAAAATACATTGATCCATAGTACACAACTCTAACACTTAACTCTACACAAGAGGTAGCACAAGGCCAATTGAGTTTTACAAAGCTCTTGGTGATCTTGAGATCACAAACGCTCTCTTCTTTACAACTCCTATAGAATAGTTATAAATAGAAGCTCAAAGAGTTTGTGAGCGTAAAATTTAGTAGAGAGAATTTAAGAGCTGAAAAACTAATTAAAAAGCTTTGAAATTGAAAGAGCTCGGAAAACTGGAAAAACTTTAAAGAACTTTTCTCTTGAAGCAAACTTGATTTTCAAAATAAATTTTTGTTATTGTAAAAATATAATCCTAGTGACTTTTATATAGGCAATAGGAAAACACTTTTAGTATAGTTTATCAGGTTATAAAGGAAAATTTGACCCAAAAATGCACATTTAAAATTTGAGGAGAAAAGCAGATTTTTGAAAAGTAGCTGTTACATGTTGATGACAGGGCTACAGTCGACCGACCATTCATAACTGAACTAGCGGTTAGGGAGCGGCCGACCAGACTCAATTAAAAAAAAAATTCTTAAAGTGGGCGATAGCTCTATCCCAACCGAGACCAAGGTTGTGCCAGTCGGTCGATCTCTCGGTCGACCGCAGGGGTTAGCGGTTGACCGGTCGAACAACCGGGATCAAGAAGTGCTCGATTAATTTCTATCTGACCTATTGTGCAAGAGATGGTGGGACAACCAGGATCCTTATACTTAATTGAAATTTGGTTGGACTATAGCTCACTAATGTTAGTGGCTAGAAAATTTTTTTTAGGCACATTGGTCTTTCTTTTCTTGGTACATAAGCCCTTAAGGAATTTGGCATAATTAGAGACTTATTGGATTGCATCAAGAAGAGGTGCATTAATCTTCACTTGATTAAAGATCTCAAGTATTTTTTTGCCCCAAAAGCTTTCCACTCTAGTTTTGATGATGATTAACTCATGTAGTTATGTTTACTAATAATCTTGTGTTGTTTAAGTTTCAGATCATTAATCAAGATATTAGTTGGTGATTAGCTTCAACAAAGTGTTTAGAAGCTTTTCATGTTGATTCCAGGGCCAAAGCTTCAAGATCACACATTGCCTAGCCCATGGATGGAGTTTTGGAGCAAGTCTTCTTGATGACACAAAGACTTAGGTATCCTAGTTTAGATAGTGTGTTTTAGATCCATTTGTAAAGCTTAGTATAGTTGATATGCTCAAGTGCACATACACATACGTTTTATGTTTTGAATTTGGTTTTCATGAATAGTTTGATCAAAACAAGTTTACTTTATTTCTATGTATATTAGATATGTTCTAGATATACATACATGCTTATATGACTTATACAAACTTAGTTTGACATACCTATTCATGTAGTTTTATGTTTGGTATAAAACATATTTTTGAAATTAAAGACAAAAACTATGATATATTTGTTGAATGTGTATTAGACCTATGTCTATATGCATCATGCTTGATAATGTTCAAATATCATGTTTTGTATTTCTATAAGTTTTAGGAAAATCAGATTTCCTATTGAAAAATCAAGTTTGATAAAAATACAAGTTTTGTTTTTGATAAAATTGGCAAGACACAAAAATGAATTGATATGTTGATATATTGTCTTGGAATTTTTATCACTTGTTTGAGTTTCAATATAAAATGATAAAATAATTTTTATGGTATTTTAAAAGAGATAAAAGATTTTTTAGAAAATATTTTTCCAAATTTTCTGTCTTTTTGTGCTGACAGGCTGGTCGGTCGACCCGGACGGTCGACCGCACCAAGAGCCGGTAGACCCGTAGGGTCGACTGACGTGCACAGATGTGCACGTCTGGGCAGACACAAAGACGGTCGACCGAGCCGGTCGACCGGGTCTGAGAGCTCTACTCTCTGTTTGATTGGGTCGACCGGCCGGTCGACCGCTGCAGAAGAGTTCTGCTCTCGGTTTGTTTCGGTCGACTGGGCCGGTCGACCGCTGTTGCCCAACGGTCATATTTCTGACTGTTGGCGGTCGACCGGACCGGTCGACCGGCAGCCTGTCAGGCTGCCAGCTCAGCTTAACGGCTAGTTTTCTGATGGGCCTATATAAACCCCATCTCTTTGGGGATTTTGGCCAAGTTTTTGAAGAGAAAAAAATCTGGTTTTCTGAAGTGTTTAAAACAAGTTTTTCAAAAGTGTTTGGGGCTTTAATCTTTCAATCTTTATTGTTTTAGGTTTTTGGAAAAATCAATGAAAAGAATATTTTGGGAGATTTGTCTTGGTTTTCATTCTATATCTTTTGCAAGAATTTCTCAAGTGTTTTTCTTTGTTGCTTGTTTTCCAAACACCTAGTTTTTCACACTTGAGCTATCATACTATCCTAATCTATTAGGATCTTGTTTTTGTGGAAAAGAAAAGAGAAAAAGAAAGAGAGAGTTTTGAGGTTGTTGTTGTAACCTCTAAGTTGTGCACCCTTATTCTTGTTGTATCCCTCTTCGGAAGAGGTGATCGGGTGATTGGTTTGTATCCCTCAAGTGTGAGGTGATTGAGATTGGTTGTGAGCCTTTTCGGTAGAGGTGTTGTTGTTGTTGTTGTTGTGTTGTATTTGGCTACGGGCCTACCCCTCGGTTGTGAGGAGGTTGTTTGAGAGAGGAGTTAGGTACTCCATTGTTGTAAAAATCCTTCTCGGTGAAGGTTCCCTCGGTGGGAGTCCTCGGTGGACGGTATAGTGGATTGGAAATCCTACACGGTGGTGTAGGCGGGGATGTAGAGCAAGGGTGCTCGAACCTCGTAACATATCTTTGTGTTTGCGTTTGATCCACTTGTCTCTAAACTCTCTCTTTACATTTGTGCAAAGAATCATACTTCATTCATATCATATTTGCTTGTGTTGAGCATAATTCATCTTGTCATATCATATTTATTTGCTTGTGTTGTGCCTTGCATAATCCATATTGCTATATCCTTGATTGCTTGGCTTGATTGTGTGTGCACATTGCTTGGATTGCTTGTGTGTGTGTGCTCAACTTATACTCATCCAACAAGAGCTTCACATAGCGCCTCAACCCATTTCAAGGGGAATCAAGGGGAGTTAGTCCAGAGCCTCGAAAGGGGAATTCGGCTACACTTGTTGTATTGTATTAGTTTGTGCTTAATTTGCATTAGCTTCCGCATTTAGCGCACTTAGTTTTGCATTAAGTTTTAGATTAGCACTAACACCTATTCACCCCCCTCTAGGTGTTTTTCAATTGGTATCAGAGCTAGTGCTCCTGATACTTAGGCTTAACATCCTAGGAGTGAGATCCATTTGCTTGCTAATCTATTGTTTGCATTTGCTTGTTTGCACATATTTAGTTTACCATGGCCTTCATGACCCCACCTATGTATGACCCTTCCAACATTCATGTTTGGAAGATTAGGATGACCGTTTATTTACAAACCCTAGGTCATAAAGTTTATCTGCTATTACCAAGGAATCCTTCCTTAGTGATTGCAATCATATAGGGGCCAATGCACAAGCCCTAGAGGCCATTAGAAGCACATTACCTAAAGATTATCTTATGTGTGTTTCTAACATTGATTCCGCCTTTGCAGTGTGGAACAAATTGACAACAACAACCACCACCTCGGAGCTTCAAGTGCAAATTTAAGAAGAGGAATCTAGTGGAGAATCCGATTCACAATACTTCATGGTCCAAGGGAATGACTCCCTTGAGGTACATTCGGAACCCCACTTAGATAGTGATGATTGCTCTAGTTCTTCATGTGATAATTTTGATGCCCATGCTTTAAATGAAGAACTTTCTATTGTTTGTGAAAAATTAATTGAAAATTATAAGATTTTGAAAAAGAAAAGTCTAGAAATTGAAAAAGAAAATAAGAGTTTGCATTCTAGACTTGATTGTGTTTTGCAAGAGAAGGTTGAGGTTTATAATGAAAGGGATTCATTGATATCACAATTGGAACTTGCACTAAAAGAAAATGAATTTTAAAAACTAAAAATGATTGCCATGCTATTTTGAAGAAAAATGAAAATTTATCTTCTAAAGTTGATTTTGTTGTAAAAGAAAATAATTCTTTGAAAATAAAATTGATTCTATTTCAAAGGATTTAGAAATTTGTTTAAAGAAAAATGAAGTTTTGCAAAATAAAATTGATCCACATGTTTGCCATGCTAGTGTAGCTTCATCTAGTCTACCTAATGCATGCACCTCTTCTTCTAGGATTAATGATGATATTTGTATGTTAAAGAAGAGAGTAGATTGTTTGGGCTCCACTATGAGCTAATGTGCCATGAACCACACTCGCTTGAAAACCTTGGTTCGTAAGAAACAAGTTCCAACTTTATGCATGCACCCCTCCACGGCATACACATGCTCCACACGGACACCATCAACACATGTATGCTCATGTGTACACATGTACACATTGTGGCCGAAAAGGCCATCTTGCTAAATTTTGCTATGATCGTTTACATGTTGAGAATTTAGCAAAGAAGTTTGTTTGGGTTAGAGAAGATACTAACCCCCTTGGACCCAAGAAGATATGGGTACCAAAGACCACCCCTCCTATTGTTTTTGATGTAGGTGTGGGCTCTCACATGACGTGAGAGTGATGACACCTTGGAGTGGATGCGTTCCGTGCTTAAAGGAGATTAAATGGATGCATCACTTTCAAGGGAAGATTTGGTGGAGATGACCACCATGTTTCGGAGACAAGGAGAGTTGCCTTCTAGGTTTTGGTAACAATTCTTAACTCCTTATTATTATTTACATACTTTCAAATTGATGTTTTATAGCATGTTTTCATTGTCTTTGGATTAGTATGTAAATGCCATGATTATTAGATCCTGACATACATATATAGTATTTGAGACACACATGCTTGTATGAACCCATTCTTAGTGTTCTCACTTTTGTTTAAACTATAATGTACATCATGAATCTAATACATGTGAATTTACATAAAAATCATGTTTTAGTTTTATCATGGTGATTTCTTTATTGTGTTTTGATGCTTCATGTTAAGATTACTTGTTTAGATGTTAGTTCCCATTAAAACTAGGATTTATACTTGTACATATAGTGGGCCACAAATAAATTTATATATGTTTGGGCTTGATTGCTTATTTGAACCCATTAGATGTGCTAGTATAGTCTAGTTTTGATGATTCATACATTTTAAACTTGTATTCCCATTTTGGATTTGTTTTATGAGTTTTTCACTTCATGTATATGGTTGTATTGCCAAACTTTAAGATATACATGTATACCCTTGAGTCATTTGCCTTTCATGCAAATCTATATATATGGACTCAATTGTGTTTAGGGATATGTATGTATACTTCTTGTATTGACAATTCATACATATACTTTGAAATGAAATTTGTTTTGGTGAAGTTTTTTCTTGATTTTGTGTTTAATTGTTTAACTTCATGTATATGTCTATCTTGTCTAAACTATTAGATATACATGTTTATCCTTTTGAGCCACGTGCCTTCATGCATATACACTTTGTGGACTCGTTGTGTTTTGGATATGTATGTATACTTTAGTTTGTATTAGACATACATATGCCATGAAAGTTAAATAAGTTTTGATGATTTTCATGTTTCATGTTTAAGGAATAATTGAGCTTAATGAAAATTTTCATGATTATGATATTCACGCTTTATTAGTACACTCACATTTATTGCTTGCTCATGTTTTGTTTTCATGAGTCATATTTATGCTTTATTGGATTAGAGTGTTAATTTTCATGTGGATTTCTTATTTCATGAAAAACAATTTCGTTTATTCCTTACTTGAAGGATTTCGTACTAGTTTAAAAGATTTTCCATTTAACTAGTTACGGTATTCTTCACTATGGTAGTGATTTTCACACAAAGCTTATTTTCAAATCTATTTTTGAAAACCCCTACCTTCTATGGGAGGATGGATGGGAGATCATGGTCTTGTATGCTTTAAAATGAAAATCATTTAAAACTTGAACCTTGATTGGGAGGTATTGTAATATGATGTATACACTTGAACTCATTGCTATGTCAATTGGTATCATTGAACTCTTTCAATTGGTATCATTTTGATCTTTTGTATACTCATATGTTTATTGTGTATGTATATTTTCAATTAGTATCATCTATTGGTGATTGGTACTCATTCTATTTCATACACATTTTATTTGTACTTAAGATATAAATTTTTCACAAAATCTTGTTTATACTAGTGCTTGAGTTTCAATTTTGTTTTAATTGATTATTTTTAAATTGGTATCAAGCCCATGCATCTTTTTAGTTGGTATTTCATAAAGGGGAGAGAAATTTAATTTTGTCTTTCATTTGGTGATTCTTCAATGGTATTTGTTTCCCACTCCCTTACTTTATGATTGAAAATTTCATATTGGTATCATATGTTTACTATGAAAATTATTTACAATTGGTATCAAAATTTTGTTTAGACATTCAAAAATTTATTATGATTGATATCAAGATGTTTCATGTGTTTTTACTTAAAATTGGTATCTAAAAATTTTGTTTTGATTTGTATTGACCATATGCATATAGATTCATGTTGAGTGTATCTTGTATTGAAGAGCTTAATCTCTTCGTTATGTGGTACACGTGTGTAGGGGGAGCTTCACATCTCCTCTTATGCATTACATAATGTGGTGTTATGTGAATTAGGGCTTAACATCCCTCTTTCATGTAATGCATATGTGTAGGGAAGCTAACTTAACGTCTCCTCTCTTCATGAATGTATATAGCATATAACATCTATTGATCTTTGTTTATTTTCAATTGATATCAAGATGCTTCATTGACATATTTATCTATTGATATCTTGTTGTTTATAGTCACCCCTTATTGACCTTGTTTTTGTTTTAGACAAAAGGGGAGAGAACATTGTTTTATTGTTTTTGATTGACTTAAAAGGGGAGAAAGATTTTTACCCCTCATTTTATTGTTTGGATTGTTTAAACCCTTCTTGATCTTTTTGTTTGACAAAAAGGGGGAGAAAATTTTGTTTGATTTGATTTTACCCTGTTTACCCTTTGTTGATGATTGACAAAAAGGGGAGAATTATTTGAGAGTTTAACATGTTTTTATATATGCATACTTATGTTTTTGCATATATTTAGTTTTATTGGTAAAGTATTAAGTTTTTATTGGTATCTAGAGCATCTAGTGTTTATGTTGTTAATGCTTTATTAATCTAATGGTAACTAGAGCTTCTAGAACATGTGTTTGTGTTTTATGCATATTGATGCATACATGTTTATGTACATTCATTCCATATCTTATTATTATGTCTATGCATGAGTTAAGGGGGAGCTTCTTTGAAGCTTAACTTTATCCATGCATATATAAACTCCATGAGTTTTGTCATCATCAAAAAGGGGGAGATTGTTGGCCCAAAAGCTTTCCACTCTAGTTTTGATGATGATTAACTCATGTAGTTATGTTTACTAATAATCTTGTGTTGTTTAAGTTTCAGATCATTAACCAAGATATTAGTTGGTGATTAGCTTCAACAAGGTGTTTAGAAGCTTTTCATGTTGATTCCAAGGCCAATGCTTCAAGATCACACATTGCCTAGCCCATGGATGGAGTTTGGAGCAAGTCTTCTTGATGACACAAAGACTTAGGTATCCTAGTTTAGATAGTGGTTTTAGATCCATTTGTAAAGCTTAATATAGTTGATATGCTCAAGTGCACATACACACACGTTTTATGTTTTGAATTTAGTTTCATGAATAGTTTGATTAAAACAAGTTTATTTTATTTCTATGTATATTAGATATGTTCTAGATATACATACATGCTTATATGACTTATACAAACTTAGTTTGACATACCTATTCATGTAGTTTTATGTTTTGGTATAAAACATATTTTAAATTAAAGACAAAAACTATGATATATTTGTTGAATGTGTATTAGACCTATGTCTATATGCATCATGCTTAATAATGTTCAAATATCATGTTTTTGTATTCTATAAGTTTTAGGAAAATCAGATTTCCTATTGAAAAATCAAGTTGATAAAATACAAGTTTTGTTTTTGATAAAAATGGCAAGACACAAAAATGAATTGATATGTTGATATATTGTCTTGGAATTTTTATCACTTGTTTGAGTTTCAATATAAAATGATAAAACAATTTTTATGGTATTTTAAAAGAGATAAAAGATTTTTTAGAAATATTTTTCCCAAATTTTCTGTCTTTTTGTGTTGACAGGCTGGTCGGTCGACCCGGACGGTCGACCGCACCAAGAGCCGGTCGACCCGTAGGGTCGACCGACGTGCACAGATGTGCACATCTGGGCAGACACAAAGACGTCGACCGAGCCGGTCGACGGGTCTGAGAGCTCTGCTCTCTGTTTGATTGGGTCGACCGCCGGTCGACCGCTGCAAAAGAGGTCTGCTCTCGGTTTGTTTCGGTCGACCGGGCCGGTCGACCGCTGTTGCCAACGGTCATATTTCTGACCGTTGGCGGTCGACCGGACCGGTCGACCGGCAGCCTGTCAGGCTGCTAGCTCAGCCTAACGGCTAGTTTCTGATAGGCCTATATAAACCCATCTCTTTGGGATTTTGGCCAAGTTTTTGAAGAGAAAAAAATTCTGGTTTTCTGAAGTGTTTAAAACAAGTTTTTCAAAAGTGTTTGGGGCTTTAATCTTTCAATCTTTATTGTTTTAGGTTTTTGAAAAAATCAATGAAAAGAATATTTTGGGAGATTTGTCTTAGTTTTCATTCTATATCTTTTGCAGAATTTTTCCAAGTGTTTTTCTTGTTGCTTGTTTTCCAAACACCTAGTTTTTTCACACTTGAGCTATCATACTATCCTAATCTATTAGGATCTTGTTTTTGTGGAAAAGAAAAGAGAAAAAGAAAGAGAGAGTTTTGAGGTTGTTGTTGTAAACTCTAAGTTGTACACCCTTATTCTTGTTGTATCCCTCTTCGGAAGAGGTGATCGGGTGATTGGTTTGTACCTCAAGTGTGAGGTGATGAGATTGGTTGTGAGCCTCTTCGAGAGGTGTTGTTGTTGTTGTTGTATTTGGCTACGGGCCTACCCCTCAATTGTGAGGAGGTGTTGAGAGAGGAGTTAGGTACTCCATTGTTGTAAAAATCCTTCTCGGTGAAGGTTCCTCGGTGGGAGTCCTCGGTGGACGGTATAGTGGATTGGAAATCCTACACGGTGGGTAGGCGGGGATGTAGAGCAAGGGTGCTCGAACCTCGTAACATATCTTTGTGTTTGCGTTGATCAACTGTCTCTAAACTCTCTCCTCTTTACATTTGTGCAAAGAATCATACTTCATTCATATCATATTTGCTTGTGTTGAGCATAATTCATCTTGTCATATCATATTTATTTGCTTGTGTTGTGCCTTGCATAATCCATATTGCTATATCCTTGATTGCTTGGCTTGATTGTGTGTGCACATTGCTTGGATTGCTTGTGTGTGTGTGCTCAACTTATACTCATCCAACAAGAGCTTCACATAGCGCCTCAACCCATTTCAGGGGAATCAAGGGAGTTAGTCCAGAGCCTCGAAAGGGGAATTCGGCTACACTTGTTGTATCGTATTAGTTGTGCATAATATGCATTAGCTTCCACATTTAGCGCACTTAGTTTTGCATTAAGTTTTAGATTAGCACTAACACCTATTCACCCCCCCCCTCTAGGTGTTTTTCATTTTTTTCCATTTGTGCATTTATTATTACTCCTAAGCCTATTGAAAAATGGGACTGTAGGCTTATGCACTTGTTCAGCTGACTTATATTCGGAAGTGGATAAAGTGGAACTAGAAGGAGTGGATGTTTGAGTTGGGTCCAGTGGCATTGACACTTAATTATCGACTTATTTCCGACCGCAACGTATGAACCGCATTACATTGGTTCATTGTATCCTCTTGAGCCACATGAGCTGACTAGAGTTCTAAGATTTGTTACCGGTTGACTAGACAAAGTCTATTGGGGCCTTTCACTTTTGGAACTGATTAATTGACTCCTTTGGCCCTCTAATCTAGATATGACTTGTCCGTACTGCATGAAGGTGTCAAAATTTTCTGAAAATCGGTCTTATCAGCAGTGGGATTTTGGAAGGATGTTTTGGGTTTGATTGGGAAAATGGGTTGATAATAAGGTGATTGAAGTTTTTCGAGAACTGAATTGTGTTTTGGACCCTGAGAATTTGGGTGATTCTCCAACCGGGTTGTATGTCTGTGAATATGGATTGTTGGTGGGGCTTGTGAAGGCTGCATGCATGGGTTCGGGCAATATTGATGAGCCATGAACACGAGACACTCTTCAAACATATGATTCATAACTTGACAGTAAGTACAGACTGCAGATGATGTTGGCTAACTTGGTTCACAGAAACGGATTCTTAAGCTCTATGCTTCCGACCTTCGCATAATGTTATCTAGTTTAGCCTCAATGCTACAGAGTACTCTATCGAATGGATACTCTTTGAAAGAGATAAAGTTGGGATTCCTAGACTCTTCGTTGGAACGTTCCCATGGAGGATTCTTTTCGCTAGGTATTCATATATTTTCACTCTTCGTATTCATCTGCTTTCAAGAATCTCCTTGACTCATGGTTCTAAGAAAGTCTTGTTTTGATAATCTAGACCATCATAGTGGCATAGCGCCATTTACCTATGCCATGTAAGGGCATTGGACAAGAAAATCTTTGAAACATTAGAAATATTTTTAAAACGGTTTCATTAGGTCTTATTTGCACTCCATTATGTTTTTTCTCATAAGAGCAGTCTTATGAATAGGATAAACTTTTTTTAAGAAGACTTTCACGAATTCATCCCAAGTTATGATAGAATTTTCTGCTAAACTGTATAGCCATTTCTGAAAATCACCTAGAGGGGGGGTGAATAAGTGATATGGCTAATCTAGAAACTAAATGCGAAAATTAAAACTAATTTGCAATACACTTAGTAAAACCAACGAGTGTAGCGAATTCCCCATGAAGAGGCTCTGGACTAACTCCTCTTGATTCTCTGAGTAAAAGTTGAGGTGCTATATGAAGCTCTCGTGGTTAAGTACAAGTGAGGCACACAAACACAAGCCAAGCATATAAAGATGATACAGCAATATGAATGATGCAAGGCACAACACAAGCAAATAACATATGATGCTATGAATGATGCACAACACAAAGTAAAGAGAGAGAGTTTAGAGTCAATAGATCAACACAACAAGATGTGTTTCGAGGTTCGAACCACTAGCTCTACGTCCCCGCCTTCATCGAGAAGGATTTCAATCCACTAACTCATCACCTAGGACTCCCACCGAGGGAACCTCCACCGAGGAGGATTTTGTACAACCGGGAGTACCGAACTCCTCTCTCAACCCATACAACCTCCACCGAGGTAAACAATCACCACCTCACACAAAAGGGGTAGGCCCGTAGCCAAACAACCACAATCCACCTCTACCGAAGAGGATACAAACACGAACCAATTCCACCTCACCAAGAGGGAGTAAACCACATCTCACCTCTACCAAAGAGGGAGCAACCAACAAAGGGTTTTTACAATAAGTGGTATATCTCAACCACAAACAATCTCTTTTTCCCACAAATAATGATCCTAATAGAATAGGATAGAAGATAGCTCAAGTGTGGAAAAACTAGAGTTTGGAAAACAAAAACTCAAAGAAAAATACTTGGGAAACTCTTTGTAAAAGATAGAAATGAAGAACAATACAAATCTCCTAAATTTCCTAATTTCTTGATTTTTTCAAAAACCTAAAACAATATAAAGATAAATCTTTTTGGCCTAAAAAACTCTTTTGAAAACTTCTTTTAAACACCAGAGAATAGAGAAATTTTTCTTGAAAAAATCTTAGCCAAAATCCCAAAGGAATGGGGTTTATATAGGCCCAAACAGAAAAACTAGCCATGACTGTTTTTGTCAGCCAGCGCGGCTGGCGGTCGACCGCCCGGTCGACGGCCAACGGTCATAAATATGACCGTTGGAGACTGCGGTCGACCGAAGAAAACAGAGAGCAGAGCTCTCTGGTCCGGTCGACCGCCCGGTCGACCGGCCCAAGTGCCAGGCCAGACGTGCACAGGCTGTGCATGTCGGTCGACCGCCCGGTCGACTGGCTCCTGGTTCGTTTTCGACCGTGCGGTCGACCGAACAGAGCCTGTCAGGCACTGTTCTGGGTCAGAAAACAGGGTTTAAAATATTCTTAAAATTCCCATAAAACTTCTAAAAATCCACAAAAATAGTTTTATCATTTTACATTGATATAAAACTTGTGTTAAATTCACACAATTTCAAATATTTGGTCTATTTTTGTGTCTTACAATTTTTTTCAAAAACCAAAAACTGTTTTACCAAACTTGGATTATTCAAATGGAACTTTGTCCAAAACTTATCCAAATACAAAAACATGATACTTAAACACTTTAAAGCATGTTGCATATGGATATAGTTCCAATATACATGAAACATATACATATCATAGTTTTTGTCTTTAATTCCAAAATATGTTTGTTAAAAATACAAAACACATGAAAGACATCTCAACATAAGTTGTCTAGGAAATTAAGCATGCATGTATATAGAACACATCTAAATATATATAAAACCATGTAAAACTTGTATTGATACTATCTATTCATGAAAACCAAGATCGGTTAAACCAAAAATAAAAACCAATATTCAAAAACATAAAACGTGTGTGTGTGTGAACTTGAGCATATCAACTATCTAATCTACACATGGATCTAAAATACAAACTAAACTATGGTACCGAGATCTTCTTGACGAACTCCGTCTTCAAGTCGACTCGATCCAAAACTCCGTGATCCACCGAGCTAGACTCCAACGAGTGCTATGTATGATCTTGATGCTCGCGGCTCTGGAATCACCATGTGAAAGCTTCCAAACCATCTTGTTGAAGTTAATCACCTACTAATATCTTGATTAATGATCTGAAACTAAACATCACAAGATTATTAGTAAACATAACTACAAGAGTTAATCATCATCAAAACTAGAGTGGAAGGCCACTGGGCCAACAATCTCCCCTTTTTGATGATGACAAAACTCATGGAGTTATATATGCTGGATTAAAGTTAAGCTTCAAAGAAGCTCCCCCTTAACTCATGCATCATAATAAAACATATAAATATGCAATGAAATTAAAAACACGAAATGCATAGACATGCATAAAAACAATGAACCATGGTCTTAATACCATAAACGGTAAAACCTAGTAAAGCTCTTGATACCAAAATAAAAATATGTTTTTTTAAATAAAGCTCTTGATACCAATTAATGTTCTTTTAAATAAAGCTCTTGATACCAATTAAATGACAAACTAATAAATAAAAATATGTTTCTAGATAAACAAAACATGCATGTAAAAACATGCATATAAACTCAAATAATTCTCCCCCTTTTTTGTCAATCATCACAAAGGGTCAAAGTAAAAACAAATCAATAAATTCTTCTCCCCCTTTTTGTTCGAACCAAAGAATCACAAAGGGGTTAAAAACAATAAATGCAATGTTCTCCCCCTTTTGTCTAAAAATAAAAATGATGTAAATAAGGGGTGACAATCAATTAAGATACCAAAAAAATATGTCAAAATAGTGCATCTTGATACCAATTGAAAGGAAACATAAAAACATTGATACCATTTTAAGAAGCAAAAGTATTTGATACCAATAAAAACATTCAAATAAACATCTTGATATCAATAAAGAGTATTATCTTTTAAGCATATGATACCAATTGAAATTATAATATTCTATAATTTTTTTAATTCATTTTCTATCATAAAGTAAGGGAGTGGAAATCTAGGGTAAACAAATACCAATTGAAAGATAAATATGAGTTTTCTCCCCCTTTATGAAATACCAATTGAAATTATGCAAAAGCTTGTATTAGCATACCAATTGAAAAAACTAATCAATTGAAATATGATATTCATTAAAATTTAAGATTTAGCATAAACATATATATATGTATGAAATTATATACCAATCGAAAATAATACTATAGGAAATGAAGGCATACATATATACAAATATATGAGTATACAAAAATGTCAAATGATACCAATTGAAAGAATCCAATGATACCAATTGAAACACAACATAATATCAAGTGTATATCACATATCTTACGAAGAATCCCGCAACTAGGTAAATGAAAAACTTTAAACTAGTATGAAATCCTTCAAGCAAGGAATAAAACAAAAAATTTTTTCATGAAATACATGTAAATCACATGGCACTAAACACTCAAAATCAATGAAGCACATATATACTCATGAAAATACAATCATGAGAACATTTAAAAGAGGTGGGAGTGTACAAGTGTTAGGTGAAACACATAATCACGAAAATTGGCAATAAAGCTCGATATTCCTTAAACATGAAAAACATGAAAAACCAAATTTTCATTAAAATAATTTATACTTCAAGCCTATGTATGTTGTGACAACACAAAGAAGTATACATACATATCCCTAAACACAATTGAGTCCATAATAAAGATTTGCATGAAAAGCAAATGACTCAAGGGTATACATGTATATCTTAAGATTTGGCAAAATAAACATATACATGAAGTGAAAACACATGATCATAAAACATGTCCAAAATGGAGAATACAAGTTTAAAATGTATGAATCATCAAAACTAGACTATACAGCACATCTAATGAGTACAAATAAGATTCAAGCACAAACATATAGAGATTTTTGTGGCCCACTATATATACAAATATAAATTCTAGTTTTAATGAAAACTAAACACCTAAATATATATTCAAATCTGAAGCATAAAACAAACATAAACAACATGATAAACATAAAAACGATCATTATGTATATGCAGTGCATTAGATCTAGGATATACATATTAGTTCAAAAAAGGTAAGAACAAATAAATATAGATCCATATAAAACAAGGTGTCTCAAACAATTAAACATGTATATAACTAATCTAATAAATATGACATAGGCATAAATGAGTAATAAAACATGATATGCTATAAATTTATGAACATGAAAAGCATGCAAATTATAAACGGGAGTTAGAGATTGATACCAAAACCGATGAAGGCACCTCTCTAGTTCTCCAACCAAGGTGTCCTCCCACCAAACATCCCTTGAAAGTGATGCATCCACATAATACTCATGAAGCTCGAAACGCATCCACTCCAAGGTTCCTCAAACTCTCACGTCATGCGAGAGCCCACACCTACATCAAATACAATAGGGGTGGTTGGTACCCATACTCTTTTGGTCCATGGAGGTTAGTACCTTTTTTAACCCAAACAAATTTATTTGCTAAATTACATCATGTATACGATCATAACAAAATTTAGCAAGGGGCCCTTACGTCCACAATGTGTACAAGTGTACACATGAGCATACATGTAATGGGTGTGATCGTGAGGAGCATGTGTATGCCGTGTATGGTGTGCATGCATAATAGGAAATTGTTTCTTTCGAAACAAAGATTCCAACCGTGTATGATTCATGGCACAATGGCTCAAAGTGGAGCCTAAACAATCTACACTCTTCTTAAGCATGGATATATCATTTTCAATTAAAGAAGAGGTGTGGCATGCAATGGATGAACTAGGTGAAGCTATCCTAGCATGGCAAACATGTGCAATCCATCTTATTTTGTAAAAATTCATTTTTCTTTAAACAATCTTCTAAATCCTTTGAATAGACGCAATTTTTATTTTTAAAGATTCATTTCTTTTAAAACAAAAATTAACTTTGAAGACAAGATTTCATTTTTCTTCAAAACCTTATTGCAATCATTTCTATTTTCAAGATCTCATTTTTCTTTAGGGCAAGGTCTTGTTGAGATTTAAGTGAGTCACGTTCACTAGAAATCTCTTCCTTCTCTTGCAAAACCATATCAAGCTTTGAACATAAATCCTTAATATTTTTATTAAGTTCAAAACTCTTCCTTTTCAAAATATTATATTTTTCTATCAATTTTTCACAAACAATAGATAGTTCTTCATTTAAGGCATTAGGATCCACATAATCATCACACGAAAAACTAGCATCATTACAATCTAATTGAGATTCCGAAGATACGTCAAGGGAGTCATTCCTGGACCATGTAGCATTGAGACTCTGATTCTCCACTAGATTCTTCCTCTTGTTGGATTGGCAATTGAAGCTTGGAGGTGTGAGGTGGTCACTTGTTCCACACTACAAAAGTGGAATCAAGATTAGAAACAAGCATAAGATAATCTTTATTAAGCGTGCTTCTAATAGCCTCAAGGGCTTGTGCATTGGCCCTGTATGATTGCGGTTCCAAGATAGCATTTCTTGTAGCGGTAAAGAAAACATGCAGCCTAGGGTTTTCAAATAACAACTCACTTGGCCTTCCAAATATCAAGTCTAGAGATATCAAACATAGGAGGGATCCATGAGTGCAAACTATGTGTGCAAATGCAAATGCAAATAAAGATTACAAACCAAGATCTCACTCCTAGGTAGTTAAACCTAATATCAGGAGCGGAGGCTCTGATACCAATTAAATCACCTAGGGGGGTGAATAGGTGATATGGCTAATCTAGAAACTAAATGCGAAAATTAAAACTAATTTGCAACTACACTTAGTACAACTAACGAGTGTAGCCGAATTCCCCGTGAAGGGCTCTGGACTAACTCCTCTTGATTCCTCTGAGTAAGAGTTGAGATGCTATATGAAGCTCTCGTGGTTAAGTACAAGTGAGGCACACAAACACAAGCCAAGCATATAAAGATGATACAAGCAATATGAATGATGCAAGGCACAACACAAGCAAATAATATATGATGCTATGAATGATGCACAACACAAAGTAAAGAGAGAGTTTAGAGTCAATGGATCAAACGCAAACAACAAGATGTGTTTCGAGGTTCGAGCCCATAGCTCTACGTCCCCGCCTTCACCGAGAAGGATTTCCAATCTACTAACTCGTCCAGCTAGGACTCCTACTGAGGGAACCTCCACCGAGGAGGATTTGTACAACCGGGAGTACCGAACTCCTCTCTCAACCAATACAACCTCCACCGAGGAAACAATCACCACCTCACACAAGAGGGGTAGGCCCGTAGCCAACAACCACAATCCACCTCTACCGAAGAGGGATACAAACACCAACAACTCCACCTCATCAAGAGGGAGTAAACCACAATCTCACCTCTACCAAAGAGGGAGCAACCAACAAAGGATTTTTACAACAAGTGGTATATCTCAACCACAAATAATCTCTTTTTCCCACAAATAATGATCCTAATAGAATAGGATAGAAGAAGTCAAGTGTGGAAAAACTAGAGCTTGAAAAATAAAAATTAAAGAAAAATACTTGGGAAAACTCTTTGGAAAAGATAGAAATGAAGAACAATACAAATCTCCCAAATTTCTAATTTTTTTTGATTTTTCTAAAACCCTAAAATAATATAAAGATAAATCTTTT
>JAVJIF010024328.1:0-49862 GCA_038442645.1 Agave tequilana | reverse complement strand
AACATGACTCTCATCCACCAAAGAAACATACTTAACAATCCTAATAGCAATACAATTCACTTTCTTTAAGGTAACACATTAAACAATTTCAATGACAATTTTTAATAATTTGAAAGGCTTTGACCTTTTTTTAAGACGTGAGGCATGAACGGAACATTAGACCAAATTCCATAGAGATTGTAGCCCGCAATGAGTTTGCACTATGACAGTAGAGAGGAAGTAGCTTTTTGACATCAGAAACTAAAGGACAACTACAACATTATAAAGTCCTGGGTGATTGTGAAGCTTAGGAAATGAGAGTTCAAATTAGTAAAGATTCACAATCTCATGTCGGATTCACATCTAATTCCTAAGCTAATCGTATATTACAAGTACGGCTCTACGGTGTTATTTCTGTCCACCTATGCGAACAGAGAAATTGAAAGGTTGACCTTTTCGAGTACCAATCTCTCTCTTCCACTCCTACCTCATAGCGAGCGTTTTTAGTGACTTCACTCAAAAAAATCAACTTTTTTGACGGATGATAAACTAAGTTCACAGTACATTCTTACAAGCAAACTGTTGAGAGTTTCATATCATTAGAAACTAAATAACAACTACAACATTCAACTCTTTTAATAGCACAAATCCCTATATCTGATTGCTAAGCTTACAAATTTGAGAGTTCGTCTCGGTAGGGATGAACTAGACAAAGTGTACGGAAACCCTAAATTCACAGAGAGAATCGGTCTTACCCGACATCATCGCGGTAGAGTCGATTGATGAGGACATCGCCACTGAGATTGAGGAAGTATATGGCCGATGCCGCCACAGGCATCTCGTCTCAGAGAGAATTTTGATCTCAACACTTTTCGCTCGTCTTCCTTCTTTGCTCTACCCAGCTGCTTTCGCTACGTTCAACCATTTCACCGCACTGAGTGTGTCGCACGTGACTCATAGGCCCTTATAGCATCTCCAACCCACGCCATTTTTGGCGTGGGTTGGGCTGGCGCCGGCTCCAACCGGCGCCAAAAAGCACCCGCAAAATGCCGGGTGCTACAGTATCACGTCAGATTTGGCGTAGTACTGTAGCACCGGCATTTTGCCGGGTGCCATTTTTTTTTATTTTTTAATGCTTTTTTTTGTTTTTTAATTTAGTTTGTTTATAGTTTTTAGTTTTTAAGTTTAGATTTTTTTGTTTAGTTTAGATTTTAAATTATTTATAGTTTTTAAGTTTAGATTTTTAAGTTTAGTTTTTAGTTTTATATAAAATGCAAGCTTAATTTAAATTTTATTTTTTATATTTCTGTTATTTATTAATTTTTTTATTTTATTTTTAAGTTTTTAAATTTATAATTTGTTGATTTTTAAAATTACATAATTTGTTGATAATAAAAATTTGATACAATAATAAAAATAAAATAATAAAATATGTAGGGAATATTCCATTTGGAGTGGAAAATGGAGTGATGTGTTGGAGAGAGTTTTAGACCATCTCCAACCCAACGCTCCATTTTGGAGCGTACTTTCGCTCCAAAATGGAGCGTTCACTAAAACTCTCTCCAACCCATCACTCCATTTTCCACTCCAAATGGAATATTCCCTACATATTTTATTATTTTTATTTTTATTATTGTATCAAATTTTTATTATCAACATATTATGTGATAATTTAAGTAAATTGGGTTATATTATTAAAATAGTTTAAAATGTATTAAACTTTTTAATAATATTATATAATATTTAATATTTAACTTTATAATCAATTAATATTTTTATTTATGAAATTAAGAAATTACTTTTTAATTCTACTATATTCAATTATAACAACTATGAAAATTTTAATAATATATTAATTTTTAAATTAATAGAACTATTTTTCATTTAATTTATATAAAACAATATAAACACTAGACAATTGTACGAACGAGGTGAATCATAAATACAAAAGGAATTATTTTACACTACGATTTTGCTAATGCACGACAAATTACAAATTTAAGCATAAAACAATTATTAACAATGAACAACACAATCCAAACTTAAAATATAAAATAACATAATATTACAATATACTAGTCATCTGAATTTGTAAAATTCTCCCACAAATGCTCTATCAATGCATTACGAAGTTCAAAATGAGCATCTTTGTTCTTGATTTGTCTGTGTCGGGCAAGAAATTGTTCGATCTGGAAACTTTCGTCTGTCACCCGTTCAACTTGCGGATCTAGAGCTTCCACTGCATCCATAATTGGTGCAGTCAAATCACGTTCATCTTCAATTATCATATTATGCAAGATAATACATGTTGTCATTATATCATGAAGCACTTCTTTTCTCCAAAAACGTGCTGGTCCTGCAATAATAGCGAAACGTGATTGCAAAACTCCAAATGCACGCTCTACATCCTTTCGGCATGACTCATGGCTCGTTGCAAAGAACTTTCTTTTTCGACCACGCGGCTCATGAATTGTTTGAACAATAGTGGCCCATTTTGGATATATAGCATCAGCCAAATAATAACCCATATTATATTCCTTTCCTTGAATAACATAATTAGCAGGAGGAGCGGTACCTTGAGCAAGATTGAAAAGCAAATGAGATGATTCTAACACATTAATATCATTATTTGCACCTGGCGTACCAAAATATGCATGCCATATCCAGAGATCATAATCAGCTACTGCTTCTAGAATAATAGTTGGTGACCTTGAGCGTCCGCTATACTGTCCAGCCCAAGCTGTCGGGCAGTTTTTCCACTTCCAATGCATACAATCCAAACTACCAAGCATTCCAGGAAATCCACGTTGCTGACCAATATGAAGTAGCCTTGAAATATCGTTTGCGTTTGGTGATCTAAGATATTGCTCTGCAAAAATCTCAACAACAGCACGACAAAACCTTTTTAAGCTTTCAATCGCAGTTGACTCACCAATTTTAACGTACTCATCGGTAGCATCTGCTGGGAGTCCATATGCTAATATCCGAAACACGGCAGTTGTTTTTTGCAGTGTTGATAATCCAGCTCTGCCAAGTCCATCACGTCGTTGTTTGAAGTAGTGATCGTGATCTGCAACTGCATTAACAATACGAAGGAAAAGAGGTCGAGACATTCGATACCTTCGACGAAACATATCGGCATTGAATCGTGGATTACTGCTAAAGTAATCATCATACAAATTGTTATCAGCAGCTTCACGATCACGATTGATGATTATATGACTTGGGATGGAGCCACCGTGAATAGATTGACTTCTCCTCATGTTGATACCATGTGCTATTATCATATTGTTGTTTCTGATCATACGTGATATGGTGGTATCATCAGTGTTGTTGGCGACATTCCACAATTCGGACTCCTCCTCTTCTGATGAATATGCATTATTCGCTCCAACATTGTAACTCATTGTGAATAAAAATGAGTGGAGACTAATTTTAGAAAGAGATATATCTATTGGTGTTTTGAATAATATGAGATGAAGCATGTCATTTATATAGGAGGTGACAATGATGTAGAATATTGAGGACACAAGCACAAGAGGACGACTCAGACATAAATTGAAGAAGACAGAGAATCTCTGTCGTGTTCGTATTGATATCTCAATGTCGGTGCTGTCATGTTCATATTTGACAACACAAGCACAAGAGGACGACTCAGACATAATTAAAGAAGACAGGGAATCTCTGTCGTGTTCGTATTGATATCTCAATGTCGGTGCTGTCATGTTCATATTTGACAACACAAGCACAAGAGGACGACTCAGACATAAATTGAAGAAGATAGGGAATCTCTGTCGTGTTCGTATTGATATCTCAATGTCGGTGCTATCATGTTCATATTTGACACACAAGCACAAGAGGACGACTCAGACATAAATTGAAGAAGACAGGGAATCTCTGTCGTTTTGTATTGATATCTCAATGTAGGTGCTGTCATGTTCATATTTGACAACACAAGCACAAGAGGATGACTCAGACATAAATTGAAGAAGACAGGGAATCTCTGTCGTTTCGTATTGATATCTCAATGTCGGTGCTGTCATGTTCATATTTGACAATACAAAGCACTGTTTTCATTCATAAAGATGCAAAGATTTCTTCATTCTCTTCAACTCTTCTAAGTCTATCAAGTCTTCCAAACTTCTTCTAAAAGATGTCTATTCGAAATGCTGGTTACTCCATCCCCGAAGATGTTCTCCTTTCTCAGGTTTATATGGAGATTTCCCAAGATCCAATTACAGGTGCATACCAGTCTTCGAGCATGTTTGGTCTCGAGTAACAAATAAGTATCACGAAGGAAAGCCTGATTGTTGGTATCTCGGAGTGCTAGATCTTTAGAGTGTCGGATGAAAATCATAGAAAAGGCCATCCGCAAGTTGAATGGATGTGTTAGACAAATAGAAAATCTAAATCCTAGCGGAGCTTCCGAACAAGACATTGTTAGTATTTCCTGCATTTCTTTATTATCGATTTATGTATGTCGATATTTTAGCTTTTAATCTGTTTTTGTTTGTAGGTAGATCACGCAAAAAGGTTGCTCGCGCAAGATCCTAATTACAACAGAGGTTTCAAATTTGATCATGTATGGAATATTTTGAAGAATTTTGAAAAATTTGCAGATAATGTCCCTACAGCTCGACAAAGATCTCAGCAGCACACATCCTCAAATTATGTGTCCTCTGAATCTGAGAATCAACACCGGAATTTCAAACACCAGAATCTCCTGGACTGTCATCATTCCCTACCCGCTTAAATGATGTCCCCGCTGGCACCTCGTCACAACGGCCCAGTGGGGTGAAAAAGGCCAAGGCAAAGAGGAAAAATGACCGTGAATTTGATGATGTTGTCAGAAGGTTGAGTGACGATAATGTTAAACTCATGACGATGTTAGAACAATCTCGTGAAGATAGGCAGAAGCAAATGGAACTACAGAAGCAAAATATTACGTTGCAAGAAGATAGGATTTTATGTCAAGATTTGAATTCTATTTCAAATCTAACTGTACGTGCTCATATGGAAGCTCGTCAACTTGAGATTTTAGAGAAAAGAGCAGCTGAGCGTCAACAACCGTTCTTTCAACCTTTGATTATTTGAACAATCCAAGTGGAAGTGGAAGCGGAGGCAATTTAGGAGACTATTAGATTATATTTTAACTTATTTGAATATCTGCTTTATTTAATGTCTCTGCTATTATGTTCCACGCTCTCTATGTTGTATTAGTTAAATTTATGTATCGCAGCTATGTTATTGTATCTGTCAGTTTAATCAGCAATATATGTGACTTGTGTTTCGTTATAATTATCTAATGTTGAATTATACGTGGTTCAGCTTGTAATAATTGTTAATTTTAAATTAGTAAATTTGACAATTTATAACTAAATAAAAAAATATTAAATGAATATAAAATGCAATCTTAAAATAAAAACTTAATAAGATATATTGAATTAAACAAAGCAAAAATTATAAATTTTAAAAACTTAAAAAAATAAAAAAAAATTAATAAATAACAGAAATATAAAAAATAAAATTTAAATTAAGCTTGCATTTTTATATAAAACTAAAAACTAAACTTAAAAATCTAAACTTAAAACTATAAATAATTTAAAATCTAAACTTAAAATCTAAACTAAACAAAAAAAATCTAAACTTAAAAATTAAAAACTATAAACAAACTAAACTAAAAAAACCAAAAAAAAAAGCATTAAAAATTTAAAAAAATGGCACCCGGCATTTTGCCGGGTGCTTTTTGGCGCCGGTTGGAGCCGGCGCCAGCCCAACCCACGCCAAAAATGGCGTGAGTTGGAGATGCTCTTAGTGAACGCTCCATTTTGGAGCGAAAGTACGCTCCAAAATGGAGCGTTGGATTGGAGATGGTCTTAGTCACATTTTTTTGACTAGGGATGTGCTGTTTCCTTTCAAATGTGCACAGCCCTAGTCAAAAAAATGTGACTAAGGGCGTGTTTGTTTCGCCGTAACACGCCGCAAAACGCAAGTCGTAAAATTTCTTTTCCATTTTCTGTTGTTTGTTTCGCTGAAAAATAAGTTGCAAAATGTAACTCTTCTTTTCCCACTTGCAGTTGTTACAGTTAAATTTGTGATCATGTAAATCTCACTTTTACACTCATATTTTCCCACTTGCAGTTACTACAGTTAATTTTGTGGTCATGTAACTCTAACTTGTAGTACACTTAAAATTCAAAACAGTTACATGATAATCAATATATAATTTAATATTATCAAATATAATATTTTAAATAGTTTTCAATTTCTTATTTAATTACTTAATTATTTATATTTTTAATCTTTAATTTTTTTATTGTTTTAATATTGTTTTTAATATTTTACTATTTTTATTTAATATTTTATTTAATACTTTATTATTTTATTATACTTATTCCATTTTTTATTATTTTATTTAGAGTTAATATTTTATTAATATAACAATATTATACTTTAATATAAAATTACTATATATTTAATTATTTATTTTTAATATAAAAAATTACTTATTAATATCATAATATATTTTATTGTTATATTAATATTTTATTATGTTAATATTGTAATAATAATTCAGTATAATAATACTATAATGATAATTTATTATTAAATTATAATTATAATTTACTTTGTTAATTTTAATATTACAGTAATATTATAATAAAATTTATATTATAATAATCTTCAAGTATTTTTAATATTATAATATTATACTATATTTTATTATTTTTGTAAGATTTTTTATATTTATATTTCATTAGTATTCTTAAAATTTTATTAATGTTCTTTAGATTTTCTTAAAATTTTATATTATTTATTTACTTAATATTTTAGTAATATTTTACTATTTATACTAATAATTTTATTAATATTATTGTTATAAATAAAATATTAAGATTATTAATTTTTAATCTCAAATTTATTAATATAATTTAATTTGCAATAGTAGATTTAATTTAATAGTATTTATAATATTTAAATCACTGTTACAGTTAATTTTGTGGTCAACTTTTCCACTCACACTTTTACATTACCAACAAAACACCGTAAAAACACAATATACTTTACCATTTATACTTTCACTTTATCAACCAAATACCGTAAAACGCAATATATTTTCTCTACTACAGTTCACTTTTTCCATTCTCATTTTACGACTTACGACTTGCGACGTTTTGCAACGAAACATACAGGCCCTAAATATAATTAGTCAAAGGTTTAATTTTACAGAGAGATTAGTATTTTTTTTTTATTATACAGAGAGATTTATACCTAAAAAAATATAAAAATGTAAAAACCAACTTAAATCACAAGAAGCGCCAAGCGCAAAGTCCTGCTACAGATAGTTGCCTGCTGCCGGATGCGCAGAGCCCGGGTACGCCGTCTGGGACGGATGACCGCTGCCTGTCCCTGCAGCACGCCCGTGGGCGGCCTGCGCGGCGGTGGCGCGGTGCTCGGCCTTCTCGTGGTGGAGCTGGGCCGGGCGTCGGCGATCCTGGCCTGGCACTTCTCGCGGCCATCTCCTTCTCGCGGAAGGTCCGGGCCGTCTTCAGCTCGGCCTTCTCCTCGGACTTGGCCTTGTGCTCCTTCACCTTCTCCTTGGCCGTGCTCACCATGTCCTTCACCTTCACTTTCGCTGCCTGCATTTTGTTCTTGCTTAATTTCTTGCTCTCTGCTTTGGTTTCCCTTCGTTGCAGAAATAAATGAAGTTGTGTTGAGATTCTATTTATGCTTGTGGGTTTGAGGCAATGCAGGCAGACAGATTGCCGAACACTTGGTGGGCATGCAGGTGAAGGTGAGGGGATGGCTTGCAACGTTTCTAGGGAGTAATTTTAGAATGGATGATGTTGGTCAGAGAACTTAATTAGAATGGATGACTAAAATGACTCAATTAGTTTTGCCCGTTGACAAATATATACAGGTTCTGCAATGAAATTAGAGGGCTCATTGAAAATTCTACATGGAAATATTGTGTATTTAAAGTTCATCCATGTTTTAAGTTTTTAATAGCAAACTGAATGGATTTCTGACACCCATTTTACAATTATTTGATGCATGACAGATTAGTCTTCAAATTGCTACAATCTTTCTCTATAAACTTAATGGAACATCTGGGTCAAGCTGAACAGAATGAGTTGTTCAATTTCTTTGAATATTTATTATAACATTAATATGTGAGCAGACTAGCAAATAGCAAGTTTTATTGGCCATTTCCCTAAGAAAACACAGACAAAGATAATAAAATCCCAAAGTTTGACAGAGCTGCCTCTATTTCAGGAAAAAAGAAAATGATCTGAATGCAATGGATCTCACCCCTACAACAAACATAGGTGCAAAAAACTGCAGTAAAAAGAAGATAAAAAGAAATAAATGAGGTAATAAGTTTCTTCACACTCTGATTTTTCATTCATTATAAGCACCCAGATCAATGACAGGAGCAAGGATATGCCTTTTTAGCTTAGACTGGCTGTCAAATGTTTCATAAACATTTGAGGAAACTTAAATTTCACATAACTATCTCTGGCTTCACAATACGTGAGTTGATCGAGTGAGGGGATTTTCTTCTGATGTAGTCCAAGTAGAGCCTGAGGCCAGTCCTTGGGCTGACCAATGTCCATCCAGAAATCGCTAGAGACCATAGCATACAGGCCTCTGTTGGGATTTAAGTCGAACAAATAATCGCACATCGGCTAGACATGGGGATGGTCTTAAGTATATAAAAATTTGGGCAACTCCATCTAGAAGGCTAGTCTTTTGGGACGGTACCCAAGTCCTTCAGCCTCCTTCAGCGATGGAAGGGAAGATTTGTTGCCAACGAATTTTACTGGTTTCTCCACAAATTTCTTCACTTTGCCTGTGTCTTCATCCAGGATAACCACTCCATACTTGGATGGTTCTGCAGCCTAGCAATATCAGAACTAGTTTAAAGATTCTTGCAGTTGCACAATAGGTTTAAGTTTTGACTAATGATCATATTACGGATGAATCCTCTTCTTAGAAAAGAGTAATATAAAATGAAAAAAAATTGCAGTTCATAAACTGAAAGAGGAAAGAATTCAACATAGTACCAAGTTTCTTGGTCCTACAATTCCAGAATTGATTCAATAGGAATTATATGGAGTTCGATTCTATTTTCAGGTTCAATGCACATATACATGTAAATCCATGCACATATACATGTAAATAACTAAAGTTCATGAATGGATATCAAAATAGAATATTGAACATAGGGAAAATATGAACAATAGCAATTAAATGTAGGAATATATTAAATGAAAAATGATATGATGTTGGATTTCACCTGTCTGGCCCAGATAATGGTCATCTCCAGTGGGTGGGTTTGGGGGGGGGGGGGGGGGGGGGGGGGGGGGGGGGTTGACATTTTGGTCATTTTAGAAATTTTTGAGGGGGGCCCTTTATCAATTTTGGGGTGGCAATAATCCGTTCCCACAACTGCACTTCAGATTTTTTTCCCCGCTAGTTAACCACTGCACACCAAGATTCAACTGTATAATCAGGAGTCACAACGGTCGAACTTATATTTAATTAAATATGTCGCGCACGCGAGGCTTCGAAGTGAAGACCGACAATGAGCGAAGCTCTTAACGGCCCATGGTCTAGCCACAATGAGTCAAGGAGTTGGACAAAATTTGAAGCCAAGCATGCAGTGTGAGCTTACCACCTTTAACCAGGAAAAGTTCAGTAACTTGAAATCTAATTATTCAAAAGAAAATGTCAGTTTTTGCCAATTTGGCTCTTTTGATATAAGATCAATCTCTACATGTGGAACTCTCATAATGACTTGCATTAATTTGCTGCTATTGATACTTTGAGCTAGCTGCTAACTAGGAAATGCATTTCTCATTGCTTACATCTTAGATGTTAAGAGTTTCTCTCCTAAAAATTGTTTCTGATGGCTCATCTTTTTTCCTTTTAAAAAAAATTAATTACGAAAAGGGCTGAAGTTAGAAAAGATCAAGGTTATGTAGAGAACTCTACTGTAGACATTCATACATCAATAGCTTCAGAAGTAGGGGCACAAACAATTAAAATACAGATCAATATGGCATTTTCCATATTCTTATCCATTTGCCAATCATGGATAAAGGTATATATGGTTTGTTAAGGAAAAAAATATATGAGTATTAAGTATTCCTAATAGTATTCAAAGTCCTAATATAGTCCTAGTAGTATTCACGTTCTAGTAGTAATCTGAGTAGGTTTGATTTGGTTGAGTCTATATAAGAAGAGATATATAATGTATTTTGTAGTATTTGGAAATAGTGAATTACCTTTGGAATTCTATCTGTTGTGAATTCGGGGGTCACCCCATGACCGGATCGACTGGAACGACGCAACGGAAACGAACCAAAGGATCTACTAAGACAACGTGAAGAAAAGAAAAAGAAGATATTCAAAGTAGATAAAAAGCCAACAAATAATATAACGTGATTCCACAGATCAAACAGATCGTGTGTACGTCCACAAGAGAAAGAAGGAGAAACTTTATTAAAACTTTAGAAGAGTACAATAAGAATTACTTACACCTCACACTGAGAAGATTATATAAGCCCTTTATGACCACCAACAACAGCGAAACCTTGTGGCTAAGCTTCTCTAATGAATCTCTCACCTAAATGAATACACCTTTAGGAATTACAAATTCATTAAATTCATTGAAGGCCACCCTCAAGGGGTTATTTATAAACCATAAAACTCTCATAGTTCTAAACAAACTTTATCAATACAAACTATCACCGCCTCAGAATAAAGGAAACCCGAATCCAAGTCGAATGTGGAAACAGATCCAGAAAAAAAAACTGTCAGACCCGACATTAGTTAATTATGCCAGAGTACTAGTCGACTAGTCGACTAGGCCAAGTACTAGTCGACTACTCTGACAAGATTCGGAAACCCAACTATCTGTTGGCCCAACCTAGTCGACTATACAAAGTATTAGTCGACTACTCCATGTGATTAGTCAACTATACCCTGTACGAGTCGATTGGTACTGTGCACAGCTCCTTGTGCACATCTGTTCTTTGATCTTCGAAGTTTCGTCTACCTTCAACCAGTCACAAATCCTAACACTATTATGATATCAGAACTTACTCTTCGATTACTCTGATTTCAGTTAGACCCTCCTTCAAGTCTTTTCTCGATCTGTCAAAAGTTCTTGTTCTTCGATCTTTAACCTTCAACTTCATATTCTGAATACTATGTATCTACCAAAACGGGATAAAGATACAAAGCAGATCCGAGGAAAATAAATATGATTATGGATGGTAAATGGATACCATTATATCACCTTCATCTTAGCTAAAGTCATTCCAGTTACTTTTCATTCCTTTCTCGATCGAAAAAAGTTACTTTTCTACCAAGAAAAAGTTACGTAACAGAAATTACGTAATAGAACTAGAACAAGTTACAAAAGGAACATATACAACAACACAATATCATTAGGTATTTTTTTTGTGAGCTCCGCAGTCATCCGTCGGCTCCCTATCATCTGATCAGCTCTCACAGATTACCTTATATCTTACATCAATATATATAGATACAAGAGAAAGTAAATAGATAAGAAAAAACGAGTAGTAAGATAAACTAAAATAAGAGCATCTAAAGATAAGAGGATTTAACAGGTATAATGAGCTAACTATGCATTACTTTACCATGAACCAGTTATTTATAATGGGTTAGAAAGACTCGGTAGCAAGGGTTCATAGACATCATTATTCGTTCCCATGACGAATCAAGATATGCAAACAAATATGTTTTGGTAAAGAAAACACATCCTTTATCCACGTGCACCCCGATTAAGAAGTCAAGTGAAGTCATACAATGGACACAAATTTACAAATAAGTTCCATACTTATCTAACAAAAGCTGAAATGCAAGAGATCACTTAAACACAAACATTAACATTCTCAATTGGCAACCTCTCCTCTAAGAACAAAAAAAAAACTGAATATAAACTCTCAATCACCTCAGAAGTTGATTATAGATCTCTAGCCTGCCAAAACTGCTTATTTGGAGGGCCAAGAAAACGAAAAAGCAGATTCGGGAGGGATAAACTCTATAAGCCCAACTTTGTAAGCATAGAATCCGAAGATGTAGCAATTCTGGCTCTAGAGAAGCAAACTCTTCAAAGGACCAAAAGATTATGAGGTGAACCTTTTAAAAAGTCAGAAATGATGATAGTTCTTGGTCGCAAGTATCAATTATTGACCTTCGGTTCACTGCCAGGAGAAGCCTGTAAAAGTGAAAAGATACATAAATATTTTGTTAAAATATCAGATGATTTCTCGGAGCTTCTCTTTTCTGATCATTTGAAGGATTTCCGTTATTGTGCATGAAATTTAATGAATAACCATCAATATTATAATGCCATAAATTTGTTTCAATCAGTTGCATAAGTTTATTGCCGCCAATTTATATCCTCAAATTGAAGATAACAATTGAGACAGATATTTAAGGTTTCATGTTTTTGTTTGGCCTGTAAATACTAAATAATACAATTTCTACAATTAATGCAATCAGATATTTAAGGTTTAATGACTATTTAACACCATCAGTTTCAACTCTCTGCTGTAACAGAGCCCATTTAGTTTACTTCTCTACTCTTTTAGATAAAGATCTCTCTCTCTCTCTCTCTCTCTCTCTCTCTCTCTCTCTCTCTCTCTCACACACACACACACACAACCACACACACACACACACACACAAGCTTTTGGGTCCAAACATTTCATGGATGGATCCCAGTGGATCATCCGAATGAGCAACAGCCTCGACGAACAATTTGATGAGAATGACAATATATTGGCCTGTTGGAATATGAAGAATATAAATGTGAATCTTTGAATTGAATTATGGCGAGATCCGTTGATCGAATCAATTGGATGATGGTTGGAGTGTGTTCTCCTTCCATTGGGGATGAACGTGGTATATTCATATGTTCAATTCCGACTTCGAATGAATGAGATATTCAAGTCTAAAGATTGCCTAATTCAAAGTCAAAATGGGACTAAAGGTAGCTAAAAGCAATTAGTCCCACATTGGCCATGTGATGGAAGTTCGTGGTATTTAAATAGAGAAAAGTGAGAACAAAGGGTGTGCCCTTTGGGTACTTGGAGTTTTCGCGAGCGATTGGGAGGGAACTATGCCCGCACATGCGCACGCGCATGCCGAACAGTTGCAAACGGTTCATCCGAACCGCTGCAACTGTTGAATTATTGCGGACGAAAATGCCCCTTCCGGAGTCCGGTTTCTCTTTCTCAGACACACCAAAACGAGAAATAATAATCTCTCTCTTTCTCTCTGAGTTCTGAACTGAAACGAGTTTCTGCGTTCTGAACTGGGAATTGGAGTTCTGAAGCAACTTCCAGCGAGAAGTAGGAAAGTCAGTTTCTGAAGCGACTTCCAAAGGAGATTCTGCTAAATTCGTTCTGAAAGAGGGCTCAGAAAATTCAACAGATTCTTTAATAGAATTGTTGTCTGACTCTGGGACTTCTGAAGAAGAATATTCTTCAACCTTCCTTCTTCCTCTACAGTGGGTGCTCCTCCAAAGTAAAGGCAAATATTCTCCCGAAATTTGTCTTTGTCCTGCTGCTTCAACAATCCTGTGAAGGTACTGGTTAACACGGTTCGACCGTACGGTGATTTGGTAGTGCTATCCAAATGCCATGAAGGAGTGTTGTATCTTGGGAGACCAGCGTTCAGTAACCCGTTGGCACCGGTGCGGGGACGTAATTGTCTTAAGGAGATTCGCTCTAAGCGTACCTCACTCCAAGTACTATATAAGTGAATTAATTTCTTTATACATGGGATATACTGATACTCAGTATATTGAGACTGATTTATACCAGTGATGGGCGGACCCATTAGTTGACTGGGCCGGGCTACAGCCCGGCCCTTTTTTTCATATATTCCCTTAAATTTTTTTCTATTTTGATTCTTTTTCAATTATTGCTTTAAATCTCCTTCTATTTTAATTTTCTTTTGACAAATTTATTCCTGATTCCGCCCCTTGTTTAGTGGAGAATATTGTTTTATTCTTTTGACAAATTCATATAATTCATAAGCATATGTTATAAAAAATTGTAGCCCACCACAAAAATTATTTCTGGCTCCGCCCCTGATACCAGTCTAATTGGTGTTTAACCAAGGAAGGAAATTGAAAGGTGGTTCTTAAATTAAGGAACGTTCTATTGAACGGAAAACCTCCCACCTAATATTTACCGACCTGGCCAATTAGATTGTTGATATTTCAGTGATATTGATTAGTTGTCAAATTGATCCCAGAGATCAACAATCTTAAGACAATTAAGTATTGAAGTTTCTTACTTCTATTCTGCTTGAACTTGCAGAAAATGTCTGAGACTAATCAAGATAGCTCTAGCAAGGCACCAATCATGCAGCTACAAGCTTTGATCCCTACTCCACTTCCTAACCCGAAGCCGGAGAAGTCAGGAAAATTTGACGGCACAGAATTCAAGAGGTGGCAACAGAAGATATGCTCTTCTACTTGACCACTCTTCATCTGGCCAAATTCCTGCAAGAAGATCCACCAAAATCCGGAACAGATCGTGACTCAGTCCTTGCAGTCGATGCATGGACACAAGGTGACTTCCTTTGCCGAAATTATGTTTTAAATGGACTGGATGACTCTCTTTACAATGTCTACAGCCCTATCACTACGGCAAAGAAGTTATGGGCCAGTCTTGACAAGAAGTACAAGACTGAAGATGCTGGTACCAAGAAGTTCGTCGTAGGACGATTTCTGGAGTACAAAATGATGGACAGCAAGATTGTAATTAGTCAGGTGCAAGAGTTCCAACTTATCTTGCACGAGATAGAAGCCGAATGTATGATTCTACCTGAAACCTTTCAGGTTGCTACTATCGTGGAGAAACTCCCACCTGCGTGGAGAGATTTCAAGAACTACCTGAAGCACAAGCGAAAGGAGCTGAAGTTGGAAGATCTCATTGTTAGGCTTCGAATCGAGGAGGACAACCGAAAGTCCGAGAAAAGAAGCAGCAAGAACTCCTATGAAGCCAAAGCCAATGTGATCGAAAACTCAAAGGGGAAAGCGTCTACTTCCAAAGGTTTAAAGCGGAAGAAGACTTCCCAGGGGTACAAAGGCAAGGTCCAAGATGGCAAAAACATGCGCTTCAAGGGAACCTGCTACATCTGCAACAAAGAAGGGCATAAGGCGAATGAATGTCGCAGCCGTCTCAAAAAGAACAAGAGGAGCCATCCACAGGCAAACTTGACCAACCATGAGTCGCCAAGCCTTTCAGCTGTGGTGTCAGAAGTAAATCTGACAACCAATAATAAGGATTGGTGGGTAGACACTGGGGCTACTCAGCACATCTGCTCTGAGAAATTATTATTCTCTGAATATCAAAAACTAGAGCAAGATGAGCAATTATTCATGGGAAATTTAGCCGCCTCAAAGGTTGAAGGAAAAGGCAAGGTCATCCTGAAGTGGACATCAGGGAAAAAGCTTACTCTGAACGATGTTCTACATGTTCCAGATATCCGCAAGAATTTGATCTTTGGATCAATACTTAGTAAGAAAGGATTTAGAATGGTTTTTGAATCAGATAAATTTGTACTTACTAAGGGAGGGATGTATGTGGGAAAGGGTTATCTTGTTGATGGACTTTTTAAAGCCAATGTTGCAGTGGTAGATAAAAAGTCTGTGTATTTGTACCCGAAGCTTATAAATAAAGGAAAATCTTCTGTTTATTTGCTTGAGTCTCCTATTTTATGGCATGCTAGATTATGGCATATAAATTACAAGTCTTTAAAGAACTTGTCTAATATAGGATATATTCCTAAACTCAACTTGGAAGAAATTCGCAAGTGTGAGATTTGTGTTGCGACCAAGTTAGCGAAAAATTCATTTCACTCAATTGATCAAAATACAGAACCTTTAGGGTTAATTCATAGCGATCTGTGTGACTTGAAGTTTATGCCAACTAGAGGCGGTAAAAAGTATTTATTACTTTATTGATGACTGTACAAGATACTGCTATGTGTATCTTTTAAACAGTAAGGATGAGGCAATAAATATGTTTATAACATATAAAGGCGAAGTTGAGAATCAACTCAATAAGAATATCAAGATTCTAAAATCCGATAGAGGCGGAGAATATGAATCAAATGATTTTAGTGAGTTATGTGCTAATTTGGTATAATCCATCAAACAACACCACCATATACTCCTCAGCAAAATAGAATTACTGAACGGAAGAACAGAACTTTGAAGGAGATGGTCAATTCCATGCTCGTAAGTTCTGGAGCTTCGCAGAACTTGTGGGGGGAAGCTCTGTTAACTGCAAATTATATTCTAAACAGAGTGCCCCACAAGAAACTTGGTCTTATACCATTTGAGTTATGGCATGGAAGGACACCTTCCTACCATTACCTTAAAATGTGGGGGTGCCTTGCAAAGGTACTAGCACCATTACCTAAAAAGACTAAGTTGGGAGCAAAAACTATGGACTGCATATTCATAGGCTATGCCTTGAATAGTAGTGCCTATAGATTTCTGGTTCATAAATCAGAAATACCAGATATTCATGTAAACATGATTATCGAATCTAGAGATGCTGTGTTTTTGAAGACACCTTTCCATACAAACGGGAATCAGATAAGACTTCTGGGAAAAGAATACATGAGATGGCATTTAGGGACGAAAGCCCCGAGGAACTGATTGTTAATGCGGAAATTGAACCAAGAAGAAGTCAGAGATCTAAAATCTCAAAATTTTTTGGTCCAGATTTCATAGCATACGCTATTGAAAGCGAGCCTCAAACATTTAAAGAGGCTATGTCAACCCCAGAAGCACAAATGTGGAAAGAAGCTATAAATAGCGAAATAGAATCCATACTAAGTAATCATACTTGGGAATGGTAAACTTGCCTCCTGACAGTAAACCAATTGGGTGTAAGTGGATTTTCAAACGAAAATTAAAACCCGATGGATCTATCGATAAGTGCAAGGCTAGATTAGTAGCCAAGGGTTATCGACAAAAAGGACTTGACTACATCGATACTTATTCACCAGTAACAAGAATAACATCCATTCGGATGTTGATTGCAATTGCAGTATTGCATAACTTAGATATCCATCAAATGGATGTTAAGACTGCATTCTTAAATGGTGAATTAAATGAAGAGATATATATGGAGCAACCTGAAGGATTTATAGTCAAGGGCCAAGAACACAAGGTATGTAAATTGATAAAATCCTTATACGGTCTAAAGCAGGCTCCAAAACAATGGCATGAGAAATTTGATAGTGTCATGATCAAAGATGGATTCACTATCAATAAATGCGATAAGTGTGTTTACACGAAAACAGTTAGAAATGCATGTATCAATGTTTGTCTTTATGTAAACGACATGTTGATACTTGAGACTAATATTGAAATTATTAAGTCCACTAAAAGAATGTTATCCAACAGTTTTGACATGAAGGATCTGGGGGTTGCTGATGTAATTTTAGGAATTAAACTTACCAGAACACCAGATGGAATCAGTCTATCTCAATCTCACTACGTGGATAAGATGATAGAAAGATTCAAGGATCATGGGATAAAAGAGAATACAAATCCTTTTCTCCCACACGTCCACTTCATAAGAATACAGGAACTGGAATACGCCAGTTGGAGTATTCTCAGATTATCAGAAGTCTAATGTATTTGATGAATTGCACTAGACCCGATATTGCTTACGCTGTAAGCAAGTTAAACAGATACACTAGTAATCCTAGTGATCAACATTGGACCGCTCTACTACGAGTATTGGGTTACGTATTACATACCAAGGAATATGCCTTGAGATATGGACAGTATCCACCTGTACTTGAAGGATACAGTGATGCTAATTGGATTGCAGATTCTGAGAAATCAAAATCAACTAGCGGATACGTATTTACTCTAGGAGGAGCAGCAGTATCTTGAAAATCTTCTAAGCAAATATGTATTGCCCGTTCCACTATGGAATCTGAATTCATAGCCTTAGATAAGGCCGGAGAAGAAGCAGAATGGCTTCGACAATTCTTGGAAGATATACCATTATGGCAAAAGCCAGTGCCCGCTATATGTATACACTGCGATAATCAAGCAGCTATATCTAGGGCACAAAATGTTATATACAACGGTAAGTCTAGACATATTCGTCGTAGACATAATACCGTGAAGCAGTTGCTCTCAAATGGAATTATCTCTATTGACTTTGTATCGTCAAAGGATAATTTAGCGGATCCGCTTACTAAAAGTTTAAGTGGAGAGGATGGGTCTAAAAGCCTAACCTTACCGAGTCAGCTTAATGGAAACCTCACTTAGCGACTGGAGATCCCACGGACTAAGTTCAAGAGGAAAACTAATTATGATTGACTCAGCAAGTAAGTACTTGGGAGCTTGACTCCAATCCATTCCTAAGGTGCACATAAGTGCTCTTCTACAAGTGGATTAAAGATAAGCTTAACGCTTTTAATGATGCCTATATCTTGTTACTAAACAAGTAGAGTAGAGTAGACTACTCTTAATAGGACGATCACCTATGTGAGTATAGAGTTGGGTCGGCTCTTTCGGAATTTCTATGGAGGCTGTTATTCCCTAAAGATACTCTCTGAAACCAAGAATGTCCAGGGCCAAAACGGACACAACCGAGAGCCAAAGTTGATTTGGAAAGTCACTGTGTGAAGCTTGTTGACTTGGCTTACAATAACGGCTAACAGTTCAAGACCTAGTTCACTGTTTAGCCAATAAGTCCGATAAAACTTTCGCTATGGAAGGTTCAAGACCTAGTTCACCTATCCTGATGCAGTTTCTTTTCTAAAGTACCTTTCACAATAGAGTCAGTCTCTTTTGTGTGTCATTTCCTTGAATCTCCATTCATTGTGGGGGATTGTTGGAATATGAAGAATATAAATGTGAATCTTTGAATTGAATTATGGCGAGATCCGTTGATCGAATCAATTGGATGATGGTTGGAGTGTGTTCTCCTTCCATTGGGGATGAACGTGGTATATTCACATGTTCAATTCCGACTTCGAATGAATGAGATATTCAAGTCTAAAGATTGCCTAATTCAAAGTCAAAATGGGACTAAAGGTAGCTAAAAGCAATTAGTCCCACATTGGCCATGGGATGGAAGTTCGTGGTGTTTAAATAGAGAAAAGTGAGAACAAAGGACGTGCCCTTTGGGTACTTAGAGTTTTCGCGCGCGATTGGAAGGGAACTATGCCCGCACATGCGCGCGCACGCCGCCGCCGCTGGCGGCGGCCGGCCGGCGGGCGCCGGTGCCGGGCTCGGGACCGGGACCGGGACCGGGCCTGGGTCTGGGTTCGGGTTCCCTACCCGGCCTAGTTCTTTTTGAATCGGGTCTCACGGTATGGGTTGCAAGCATACCCGCTCCGCTACCCGAACCAGACCCGCTCTGCTCCGGATCCAAACCGCCCGCCAACGGCTGTCTGAAAACTGTTTGTACTGTTGGGCGGTTGGACCGAACAGTTGCAACGGTTCAGTCCGAACCGCTGCAACTGTTGGATTATTGCGGACGAAAATGCCCCTCCCGGAGCGCTATAAATAACGCTCCGGTTTCTCTTTCTCAGACACACCAAAACGAGAAATAATAATCTATCTCTTTCTCTCTGAGTTCTGAACTGAAGCGAGTTTCTGCATTCTGAACTAGGAATTGGAGTTCTGAAGCAACTTCCAGCGAGAAGTAGGAAAGTCAGTTTCCGAAGCGACTTCCAAAGGAGATTCTGCTAAATTCGTTCTGAAAGAGGGCTCAAAAAATTCAACAGATTCTTTAATAGAATTGTTATCTGAATCTGGGACTTCTGAAGAAGAATATTCTTCAACCTTCCTTCTTCCTCTACAGTGGGTGCTCCTCCAAAGTAAAGGCAAATATTCACCCGAAATTTGTCTTGTCCCACTGCTTCAACAATCCTGTGAAGGTACTGATTAACTACGGTTCGACCGTACGGTGATTTGGTAGTGCTATCCAAATACCGTGAAGGAGTGTTGTATCTTGGGAGACCAGCGTCCAGTAACCCGTTAGCACCGGTGCGGGGGACGTAATTGTCTTAAGGAGATTCGCTCTATGCGTACCTCACTCCAAGTACTGTACAAGTGAATTAATTTCTTTATACAGGGGATATACTGATACTCAGTATATTGAGACTGATTTATACCAGTCTAATTGGTGTTTAACCAAGGAAGGAAATTGAAAGGTGGTTCTTAAATTAAGGAACGTTCTATTGAACGGAAAACCTCCCACATGATATTTACCGACCTAGCCAATTAGATTGTTGATATTTCAGTGATATTGATTAGTTGTCAGATTGATCCCAGAGATCAACATGGCCTCCATCACCAGTGTCCCAAAGCCTCCCATCAACATTAAGCCTAAAGCCTACATTCCACAACTTATCGCAGTTGGCCCTTATCACCATAGCAGAGAAGAGCTGCATCACATGGAGAGAATACAAACTCTCTGCAGCGAAGAATATCCGAACAGGATTGCAGGATATGGGGTTCGAACACATTGTTGCACGTCTTCTGCAAGATTGAGTATCAGATCCGTTCCCATTATTACAGGTAACACTCATTGTGCATCTGTTGATTTTTTTTCCTTCTATTCGCCTCTTAAATTTGCTAAAATGTATATTGTTAGAATATAAATATAATACCTTTGTACTATTGGATTGGCCCACTGATAATACCCCTCCCTCTTAAGAGGGAGGTCCCAACTTCACTTCCCTCAGTTGTCGAACATAAATTTAACTTAGATAATCAGTGATGGACGTGTGTGTATAAACTGGAGGGTAACCTCTCCATCCTCTTTCTCAAAAAAGTAAATAAATATAATACTCTTAATCCTCACCTTACCTTAGAAGTTTTAGTGCAGTAATACAAACTTTAATATAGTATTAGAGCAACTCAGGTTCAATTTCCATCAGGCGCGCATTTAAAACGGATTTAAAATAAAAAAACTGTTGCGCAAAAAAACCACGTTCCAGCCCATAAAAAGGATGCTAGAGTGCAAGAGAGTGATAGAATATAAATATAATACCCTTAACTCTCGCCTTAACTTCAAAGTTTTAGTGTAGTGGCATGGATTTTAATATAAGTCAATATAACTATAATGGAACATATATGCATGCATACTCTTACTTAATTAACCAATCTACATTGGATCAAGTACCTTCCTTTCAACAACGAGACCTTGGCTTGGATGCTGCCATTGATACGTCTTTTCTTCTCGATTTCCTCCAGACCTTCTGTTAGTTCCCATAACCTACAGAGAACCCCCTTGGGACCTACTCGATCGCTGAAACTCAGCTCAAAGAACATTGACCCATGACATGCTTGCTCGTGATATAATAATGTTAAAGAACCAAGTCCCCTCTTCCTTCTCCTCAAGATCTTCGAATTCCAAGTAAAATCACAACTTGCCGAAAATGTTAGTATTTTGAGTGTCTCATATTTATTAGAGATAAATACAAGTTCAAGTGGAGGAATTACAAGCCTCAAAGATCAAGCACGGACATGTACAAGACTTGTGCTATTATAAGTCAACAAATAAGTCTATTAATCGACTTATGATTTAGCCTAGTCTACTTATACTTTGGTATAATCGACTAGTGGTTGCAACAGAGAGTTGGTTTCTCTGATTTTGTCAGGGTAGTCAACTAATAAATGGATATAGTCGACAAATACATGCTATTAGTCGATTTATACGAGAAGAATCGGGTTCTGACTATTTCTTTTTTCTGATTCTGTTTCCAGTTAGGATTGAATTCTTTTTTTCCTCTAAGACGGTGCTGATTGGATTGTTGAAGTTTGGGTTAGATTAGGATCATCCTAAGTGCCTATATAAACCCCTTGAAGATAACCTTTGAAGGCAAGTCAAGTTTACGAGAGATTCCACCATTGAAAGTAGTGAGAGAGATCTTCTTGTAACTCTGTATTTTCTTCTCTGTTTTCAATAAAGTTTCTCCCTTCCTCACCGTGAAAATAGGCACTCTTTTCGAACCACGTTAAATCTGATGTTCTTAGATTGTGTGGTGATTTATCTCGATTGCTTGCTAGTGGTAGATCTTCTGCGCTTTCTCTTCCACTGCCGAGTCTTTAACTCGGTGTTTCTCTGTTGTACTAGTTTTGATCAACAACAATTGGTATCATAGTGATGGCTAGTAAGACGACCACGACAATCAAGTTTGAGGTGGAGAAATTTACCAAGTCCAATTTTCTATTGCGGAAGATGTGAGTAACATCGTTCCTTGTGAAGGAGAGCACACACAAGACCCTGCTAGGTATTGAGAAGAAGCCATCAAAGATGAAGGATGATGAGTGAAACGGCATCGACTTTCGCGTAAAGGCAACGATCATACTATGCCTATAAGATGAGATACTCTACAATGTCATGAACGAGGAGACAACTACTGGTCTTTAGTGTAGTTTGGAGAGCTTTTATATCACGAAGAGTTTGTCGAACAAGCTTTTCATGAAGAAGCAGTTACACAGACTTTGAATGAAAAAAGGTTGCATATTTTACAACATCTTGATACTTTTAATAAGATTTTAAGCGACTTATTGGCTCTAGATGTTAAGCTAGAAGAAGACAAATCTCTTCTGTTACGCTCTTCTCTTCCATCAAGTTATGACCACTTGGCAACCACTATCATGTATGGTAAGGAGACCTTAGAATTAGAAGATGTCAGGTAAATGTTCTAAAACAACGAGCTGATGAAGAAAATAAATTTTATACAGGAGGCCTCAGGACTGGTTGTCAAGAGCCAGAGGGGGAGATCAAAAAGTAAGGGACCCAAAAAAGATTCAGAGGCTTCTATCAATCTTTCTTGTTACTTTTGCAAGAAATCAGGACACATCAAGAAAAATTGTATAAAATACAAGGAGATACTGAAGAAGAAAAACGATTTTGATGAGGCTAGTGGTAAGACAGATCAAGTCGAGATTATCAAACAAGCAGATGAGGATCCATGTAATGTCTTAACAGCTCAGTCAGAAAAAGGTAAGTACTCAGATGTTTGGTTACTTGACTCGGGGTGCACATACCACATGTGCCCAAAAATGAGGTGGTTCAGTGCTTACAAGCCTTATATTGAAATCTCTGTCCTGATAGGTAACGACGCCGTATGCAAGACAATTGGCATCAGCAACATCGTATGAGAATGTTTGATGGACAGGTTCAAACCCTCACGAACGTACGTCACGTTCTAGATTTAAGAAAGAATCTCGTTGGGAGCTTTGAAAGCTCGATGGTACAAGTTTTCAAGTGCAGATGGATGTATCAAAGATATCAAGAGCTCCATGATGATTCTCAAAGGAGAACGAACAACAAACTTGTACAAGTTGATAGGAAACATTATTGTTGGTGATGCTTCAACAGTAAGAAAGAAGGAGGATAATACAAGACTTTGGCACATGTTTTTTGGACACATGAGCGAGCGAGGCCTTCAAACCCTACATAACAAATGTGCTCTATCAGGTATCAAATATTACAAATTTGATCTTTATAAATTTTGCATCATGGGTAGGCAGCAAAGAGTAGCTTTTCCTACATTACAACACAAGACAAAGGTTTGCTAGATCTCATACACAAGGATGTGTGAGGACTTTCGCAAGTAGCATTCATCGGAGGTATTAGATATTATGTTTCATCCATACATGATTTCTCCAGGAGAGTCTAGATATACTTCTTGAAGCAGAAATCAAAAGTATTTCAAAAGTTAAAGGAGTGAAAAATTATGATGGAGAATAAGAAAGGGCGGAAGCTGAAAATCTTGACGTCTGACAATGGAGGCGAGTATACCTCCACAGAATTCAAAGCTTACTTAGCAGGCAAGAGCATCGAACATCAGTTAAGTATTTCAGAGCAATTAGAACAGAATGGAGTAGCAGAGCTCATGAATCGGACGCTTACAAAGCGTGTCCGCAGTATCAGGTTATAGGCCTGTCAATGGGTCGGGTTCGGGGCGGTACAGGTGGTATCAGACCCGGACCAGTTTACCTAATAGGGTACCATACCCATCCCATTTACCCGCGGGTCCTGAAGGTGGGTTTTCATACCCGGACCCACTGTACCCGCGGGTCCAGACCCGTTTACCCAGACCCATAACCAAAAAAAAAACATAAACAAATACAGTAATAAAAACACATGAAGAGGGGAAAAAATTTTGTAAAGAGAAAGAAAGCATGTTTTAATATCAATAAAGGATGAAATGCAACCAGGTGCAAGAGGTGGAGGGAAAATTTTCGATGAAAGACTCTAATAAAGAAAAAAATTTAAAGTAAGGCCCCCAAATTTATTTGGAAAAACACAACACTAGAATCACCCACTAATCAACCAACAGTCTTCAACGTTTAAAGCACAAAGGGATCATTTACTGATAGAGTCTTGAGAGGGTTTTAATTCTATTAGTAATATTTATATTTATGTTTTGAAATGGGTAAATGGGTAATCGGGTCTGGTTCAAGTAAAATCAGACACATCCCATTTAATACTCGGGTATACGGGTAAACGGGTATGGGTCCAGAGCGACCCTTTCCATACCCGCTTAATCGGGTCGGGTCCGAGTCGGGTCCGGGTCTGGACCCGACCCATTAACAGGCCTATCAGGTTACAGGTTGACATGTTAGAAGAATTTTAGGCAGAGGTGATGAATCATGCGAGATCTCATAAACAGGTCACCATCAACAACCGTTGATCTTCATATCCCAGAGGAGATATGGCTAGGAGAGTGTAGATTATTCAATCTTACAGATTTTCTATTGCTCCGCGTATAGTTTGGTTGATGGTCAGAAAAGAAACAAACTCGAGTCCAAGTCTAAGAAGTGTATCTTCATCGAGTTCACGAAAAGAGTTAAGAGTTTCAGACTTTGGGATCCCGAAAATGAAGAGCGGCTTTACCAGCAGAGATGTTTTCTTTGATGAAGAATCAATGTTGCAAGATAACTCAGAGACGGAGGATAAACCGTAAGATGGAACTTCAGACAGTTCGACAGACACTCAGGAAAAGAGAGTTGAGCTCTCAGGGAGCCCTAAAAGGCCTGACTGGTCAGAAGAAGACTCCTCAGATTCAGTTCAAGACGAACAAGAGGTTACTCAAGAGCAACTTAGACCGTTGAGGCAGTCAGTCAGAGTTACGGTGTCACCAATAAGGTATGGCTGGGAAGATGATCATATTTCTTTCATATTAGTAGCAAAAACAGGGGATCCTAGTACACAGAAGCGATCGAGGTAGATGACCACGACAAGTGGATTACAGTCATGGAGCAGGAAATGAAGTTTTTGGATAGAAATCAAACATGAAAATTGGTAGATCTTCCAAAGAACTCCAAGACAATAGTTTACAGACGGGTCTTTCGTAGGAAGGACAATGAGCAGTATAAGAAAAGGTTAGTTACCAAGGAATATGCTCAGAATGAGGGTATTGACGACAATAAAATCTTCTCTCATGTAGTCAAGCATGTGTCTATTGGGATGTTATTGGTAATGGTAACTCAGTTTAATCTAGAGTCGAAGCAGATGAATGCCAAAACATCGTTTCTACAGGTGACCTGGAGGAGAAGATATACATAAAGTAACCTGAAGGTTATATTCAGAAAGGACAAAAAAACAAAGTGTGTCTTCTACATAAGTCCCTCTATGGACTTAAGCAGTCTCTCATGTAATGGTACAAGCGATTCAACTATTTTATGATCAAGACCAGATACAACCGATGTGAGTATGACAATTGTGTCTATTTCAAGCAGAGTGATGATCCGACATATATTATATGTAGATGATATGTTGATTGTTGTAAGAAATAAGACAATATTCAGAAGCTTAAAGCTCAGTTCAAGAAGAAATTTGACATGAAGGATTTAGGAGAAACCAAGAAGATCGTAGGTATGAAGATCACATGAGACAGAGGCTTAGGCCGACTTTGATTATTCTAGGAGAACTACGTTTTCAAGGTGTTGGAGAGATTCAACATGACAGAAGCAAGACCAGTCACCAGTTATTTGGCAGGTCACATCAAACTATCCTCCAGGCAGTGTTCACAATCACCGGAAGAGAAGAAAATGTCTTAAGTACTATATGCTAGTGCGATAGGATCACTCATGTATGCTATGGTATGCACTAGGCCTGACTTAGCCTATGCAGTTAGTAAGTCGGTTATGTCAAATCTAAGAAAGCAACATTAGAAAGCAGTGAAGTGGGTGTTACAATATCTACAAGAGATTGCGAGAATAGGCTTGGTGTTTCAAAGATAGGAAACATGAAAGCCTAGGGAATTATAAGGCTACGTTGATGTAGATTATGCAAAAATTCTAAATCGGTGAAGATTTATGACGGGCTATGTGTTCACGGTAGCTGAGTGTATCATTAGTTGAAAGGTAGAGTTGCAAAAGATAGCTGCTCTTTCAACAACAAAGGCAGAATACATGGCTACAGTTGAGGCATCAAAAAAAAGTTTTGTGGTTGAGAGGATTAGTCGAGATTTTTGATATAATGCAGGATTCAGTTCGACTTCATTGCAATAGTCAGAGTGTTATTCATCTTGCTAAGGATCACAGGTATCACAAGATGATGAATCATATTGATGTGAGGTATCATAAGATACGTCAGTGGATTGTAGATGACAAGTTATCGACTTGGTGAAGATCAACACGAAGAAAAATCCAGCAGACATGATGGCGAAGACCATCATGATGGAGAAGTTCAAAGCATCTCTGAACTTCATTAAGGTGCTCCAAAGCTAAGGTGGAAAATGAGCTCTTGAGAGGGGCCATATGAAGTCACAAAAGGAGGGAGAAGCACGGTGAATGAAGCAGAGACCAATTTCTACGAAGGGACTCAATGAACATGAGACAAGGTGGAGATTATTAGTATTTTGAGGTGCCTCATATTTATTGGAAAAGAATACAGGTTCAGGTGAAGGTGTTACAAGCTGCGGAGATCAAGCACGGACATGTACAAGACTTTTGCATGTTATAAGTCGACTAATAAGTCTATCAGTTGACTTATAATTTAGGATAGTCGACTTATACTTTGATATAGTTGACTAGTGGTTGTCAACACAAAGTTGTGTTCTCCAATTTTGTCAGAGGAGTCGACTAATAAATGGGTATAGTCGACTAATAAATGCTATTAGTCGACTTATATTAGGGTCTAGTCGAGTAGTATTAGGTTCTGACAATTTTCTTTTTTGATTTTGTTTTCAATTTGGATTAGATTCGGGTTTTCTTCTTTCTCTGAGGCGGTACTGATTGAATTGTTGAAGTTTGGATTAAAGTAGGATCATCCTAGGTGTCTATATAAACCCCTTAGGTGGCCTTTGAAGGCAAGTCAAGTTTATGAGAGATTCCACCATTTAAGAGTTATGAGAGAGATCTTCTTGATGCTCTTATATTTTCTTCTCTGTTTTTAATAAAGTTTCTCTCTTCCTCCCCGTGGACGTAGGCACTCTTGCCGAACCACGTTAAATCTAGTATTTTTTAGTTGTGATAATTTATCTCGATTGTTTACTAGTGGTAAATCTTCTACGTTTTCGCTATCGCTGCCGAGTCTTCAACTCTGTGTTTATCTGTTATTGTATTGGCGTTGATCAAAAACGGAAAAGACTTATCCCTGATGCTAAGTGACTTCGTGAAGGAGTTAATGCCTTTCAAGAGGGCTACAAATTTCCAATCCATTGAAATTGCATCACACTCTCACTTGCTTGAGATCCTCTACCATTCAATTGCACCATTGTGCTATGAAGTTCTTGATCCAATGAAGAAACCAATCACAATGATTGCCCTCAGAATTTTTGCAGTTCTAATAAAGATTTTGCCACCAAAGCTAAGGTGTTCTTCCTGGCTTGAACCAAGGCCTTCTTGTCACTGCTCACCAAATTCTTAAGAAAATCCCATGGACCATTATTACCTCAATCCCAACCTTCGCCGTCCTAAAACTACATGTTGAGAACATCTTCAATTCTCAAGTTGACTCAAACAAAGAGCTAAATTGCACCCAGATGGCTAACCAAGGTCTTTCATCTGACGGATAGCAAACCCCTCAGTTACCAAGCTAGCCAATGGTGGAATTCAGTTTGATCCGACTCATGGAGACATGTCAAGTGCAACATTTGATGCTCAGACCGTGACATTTGATGCTAAGACGAAGATCAGCCTCAATGTAAATTCTGAGGTGGTGTTAAGGAACCTATTGGCATACGATTGTACGAGGCAACAATTGTCATTGGGCCATTGGTGGCCACGCGTGATGTGGAATTGATGAATAGAATTATTGACATTGAAGAGGATGCAAAGATGTTGAGGGAAAAGGGCCCTAGTGAACCGATTAAGGGTGACAAAGAGACAGCAGAGCTGTGGAGTGAGATGAGCCGATCGCTGAGGCTGACGAGGGTTAAGGTTGTGGATGAGGTTATAAGAGAGGTGAATAAGTACTACAATGGAAGGTGGAAGGTGAAGTTCAAAAGGGTGTATGAAGAGGTATGCAAAGAGTTCATGGGAGACTTTGGTTATTGTCCTTGTGAAATTTACTGTAGCTTGTGGACTTTACTGTGCTATGGATCCAATTTACTGTAGCAGGAGGGTCGGGTTGCTTCTTCACGGGTTTACAACTTAAATTTCTTTACCTTTTGTGAATATGGATGCGGGTCGGGTGAGTTTGCAATCCAAACCCAAAACCACTTCGACCCTTCTTCTTCCTCCGTGTACTCGCAGGTGCAGATGGGCTAAAATTGATAACCTGTTTCGAATTATGAATTCTTCCAATCAAAACTGACAAGTGTTTCTTGTGTGATTCCTACAGTTAACGAAGTCAAAGAAAACTCTGATAATAATAATAAAAGTAAGAACATTAAAAAAGACTTTTTCAAAATTAGTTCACAATTAAGTGTTACAAATGCTAATGTTATGGGCATGTTATTACCAATTGTCTAAGCTCATTTAAGATTGCCATCAATGACGAAGTTTCCATTGAAATACATAAGCCTAATAGTATTATTTGTCTGAAAGTCACTCCTATGATTAAGGAGTTACTGCCAACCGTCCTTTTCTTTCACTGATTTAACTGTCAACACCACCTTTGCCTCATCTACTACCGACCCCTATTGTTGTTACCTGTTTTGGTCACCAACCCCTTCTTCTTCTACTGTCGACACCATACATTTTTCTCTTATAGTCTATGTTAGATACTAAATCAAAATTCTTTACAGATCTTATCCATATACCCGATCAATATCAAGTCATTAAGTTTGCATCATCATCTGCATCACCTTTTGCATCACAGTGCACAAACAACCCATGGAGATCAGTGATAAAATTGTACAAAACGACGTCAATCATGGGATACGAGCTGATGATAGGAATAAATTAAATACTTTTAATGTTGGTGATGTTCAAAAATTGCATGCTTGTAGTTCTGATCCATTTTAAATCTTGATGAAATTGAACGATAATATTTATGTTATAAATCTTCTTATAGATTTTGGCACCAGTTCTACTTTCAAATTTCAATATTGACTGCTTAGTGAATTATAAAGGTCCTATAAATATAATCTCATTTGCTGTTGAGCCTTCTTCTCAGCCTATTTTCAAGAGCACATTCCTTTTATCACTACCAGATATTTTATCCTATATAACATGTCAAGTTGATAAATTCTTAGATGATAAAATTATCACCACCCAAGTTTGTGAAATTCGAAAATATCTAATTTGTTAGAAAGAAAAAGTACCAATTGATGATACATGACTATCTCGAAAATGAACTGTCGAAGATTAACCATGAAATTTTAAAGCATTATGAAAGCACTTCCACTTCTAACTTGACGGAGTCGAGTTCTCTCCAACACGGGGAGAATGATGACATCATCAAGCCACATGTTTCACCGGTAGAGAAGACATCTTGTTTCAGTTTTTCAGTAGTAATAGAACTCTATGTAATTTTAGTTTTTTATTTTAAGTTTTCTTATTTAAAGTTGTATTTTTATTAGGAGTTTAGTTTTTTTATTTTAGAATTGTAATTCTATTTTGATTAGGTTTTTAGCTTGAGTTGTATTCAATTTTGTACAAGCATATAAAAGATCTCTTGTATCAATCAATGAAGACAATGAATTATTAGGAAAGTTTTCCTCAAATTTGTGCGGGTTGTGATCTCTCTCAAATCTCTCTTTGTGTATGGAACTCTAGAGAAACCCTAAATTAGTGGTGTGAAACTCTAACTAGCCTATCGGCTTTCTCTTCTCTTTCTCCCTCTTCCAAATCCTAATTCTATTCTCGGTAACCTCTCTTCAAAACCCTAGATAAATTAGTCTCATATCTCCTTTTCATCTCTAATAAAAAAAATCAGAAAAATAATATTGCTACAGTAACCGCTACAATAACTCGCCACAGTACCCATTACAGTGCCTACTACAGTAATCTGCTATAGTACCACCGCTTGTACAATAAAAGTAGATTTCAAGGATACTAAGGTCACATATAATTCTCAGTCAGTGTTTTAAATATCGGATATCGGTGATATATCGGTCGGCAAAATTATATACCGAATATTGAATACCTGGTGATATATCGCGATATGATACTAAATATCTGACGTCAAACCGGACATCATACCGTATGAAAAATATACATGTGATTGTCTATACATCATATGAAACTACCTAAAGTAAGTTTAGAGTCGTAACTCATAAGGGATACTAACTTTTTGTAAAAACTCCTCAAATGCGTTTGTAGAAACTCTTCAAATGCGTCACCTGACGATATATCAGATATTTTCATCTTAGATATCGGCCGATATATCGGCCACATGGAATATATCAGCCCATATCGGTTCAAAATGATCTCCGCTAAAATTTTACACTTATTGTATCGTTTTGGCTAAAATATAGATATATCGGCCGATAAATCGATATATCGGCCGATATTTAAAACAGTGTTCTCAGTAGGTACGTTTCTAATCTCAATTAGTTATTTCGAGTCTGATATTTAATCTCTACTATTTTAACAATTTAACAGCTATTCACAAACGTGAGATTGTGTGTATTTGCTTTCCTTTAGTTCCATAGTTTTGTTTATTGGTTGTAAAATTTTTGCATGCTTAACATAAATAGTATTGTTAGTTTATTCTTGAATTGATATTGATTAGTCTATGTATATTATTTGATCAACAGTTTGCTAGATTATTACTTTTAATCATTTCCTACTAACAATCATTTTATGTTGGTGAAACATAATTTGAGTGTTTTATTGCTGATTTTCACACACGCATGCAATCACATCACCTTGTGATTTTTCTCTTCATAGCAGTTGGATTACAAGCATTTAGTATTGTACTCGGGTTCCTTATTGGGACTTGGGCTCATAGGAGAAAATAAAGGGCATGAGGTTATGGTCAGAAATTTGTTCCAAATACAACATTCATATGTTTAAATGTCAACATTTTGTTTGCTACTTTATGAATTACAAAGTCAAAGTTCAAGTTTATATATTTTCCATTACTTTTGTCATCTATATCTTGCATTTTATTGATTGATCAACCTTTGAGTTTACGAAAATAATTGTCTGTTACTTTATTTTTGTGTTCACTGGGAAATCCAATAGGAACTAACCCTACAATAATTTCATAAAGGGCAAAACCATCCAATTTTTGGATAAGCATTGATTAATTCCAGTAAAACTAAAATCATCCAATTTTCTTCGATTCCATTCTATGATCTGTGACTCTCTATGCACTTGAATCTGATACTATTGATGTATATGTGAATATATGTGCATGATATGAACGTTTTCTGCATGATAGAATGATGATTAGTGTTCTATGAAATATTGGTGGTTTCTCGTAATAGAAAACAAAGTAGTGCATATTATCGCTACTGAAGATAAGAATTACAATCTAAACAACATGGCATAATTCTGAATTTGTAATAAGGTCACAAGTTCGACAAGCAACCAAAGCAATCTAGAGGAACTTTTTCTGAGGTAGAGGGCGGGGTGGCAGTTACTCACCTTACTCAGAAAAATAAAAAGTACTCAAAGGCATGATTGAGAATACTTATTCTGGATAAATGAAAACATTTATTGTCATGAAAGCTAACCGCAATGGGCGTCACAAAATTGCAGACTGCACATTTCACAGATCTTGCTCCATATTGGTACATCAGTAACATCATACAGTTCCCACAGTTCACATGAGCCACTTGATTTCCTGCCGCGAAATATTTCAAGGTCACACAATATAAACAAGAACAACAAAAATATTTTATTCAAATAACACGGTACAAAAGAGATACTAAATTTATAACAAACTCCATTTTCAGGTAGCAACAATAACTGTTTAAAGAACACAAGTTTTCAAATTTTGGATATTGTTATCCTATAAGGCTTCAACAGTGGAATGCCAATATAAAACATTCTGCTGCAAAACTCTTAAGTAGAGTTAATGGTTTACAGATATCTTTGTCACGTCAATTTTCTCACCTTCGTGAGCCAAATTGACCGTGTGACAGCAAGAACATTGCACGCTGGTTGCTCCACGTATGTACATCAAAAGAGTATGGCAACCTCCGCAAACCAACTGAGCCATTTCAGTTCCTATTCCAATTTTTAGACAAAGCAGTCGGTTAACAAACAACTATTCTCTGATGCATCATTCGAGGATTCACTTGCACAAAAATTAAAGAAATTGTTATGACTTTCCTACATGACTGCTAAAGAAAATGTACCAGGAGGGGGAACAGGAGTCACTGCATTGCAAATGGCACAACATACTGTTGCTGCCCCTAGGGGGTAGAGAAGAAGATTTTGACAACCTGAACACACGAGTTGGCTCTGGCCACCTGAGACGCAAACGGGAACTTCTATAAATGCAATCAAGTTGAACACCATTACAAGAAAGTTGAAACCAATCTCAGTGAAAATAAAAGGGTTAATTAAAGACGTCATATTGTCAATGAAGTTCTACTGATGCCAGAGTTTGTTTTTTTTTTTTTTTTTTTTTTTTTTGTGGGTTTTTTTTCCCCTTTCTTTGTGGGGGGTGGGGGTGGGGGTGGGGGGGGGGGGGGGGGGCATAGATTTATAACCAGTATGCAAACAGATTTAAGCTTCTATATACATATTTAAACATATTTCAGAGACAAAATTGAATAGAAAACAGTGATATAAGTACATGAAACTATACTAATCACATGCGAGTGGACATAGACATTAGAGAACTTCTGCACAAAATTTCTGTTTCTCTTTTAATTCAATGAATCAAATTACATAATTATTTTCAGGAAGAAACAAATATTATTGGTTGGACAATCACCTCTAATGTTAATTAAAAGACTAGCTAAACTATTTCCACGAACATACATAATTCAATGGTTAAAGAAGAATGGAAGCCAATCATCAGAGATGATACAAGTGTTGTTCACAACTATCCATCAGGACTAAATGAATTATCTAGTCTCTTTTTCTTTAGGTAAATGATTGAGTCACTTCGGAATCTCCATCTACTAGTATAATTTCTTTTTGAGAGAATGTATCTAATAGCATCTAATTTAGTTTCATGAATATAGAATGTGGTCACTCGGTGTTATATTAGAATATGATAGGGCTTTCTGTCATTTCTTTTTCAATCTCGTCGAAAAGCTAAGCTACTCTTTGATCTGACCTCAGAATATTTCTAAAGGATTGCTCTGCCCGAGGAATGGATCTTTCTTTGCTTTGAGCTGAGCCTATGTTGGGCGCTAGTTCGTGGAGCGGAGTAACCATGACTGAGGGGGTCAAAGACAAAGAAGTGAGCTATTTATACTAAACTGGCCAGCAACTTCCGTGCCCGAAATGGAATAGGGCATAGATTCATTCTTCGTACCCGGTCCTCACAACCCTTCGCGGGTTGGTCAGACGGAATTGGACAAAGAAAAGAGAGTGCTCGACCAGAACAACGTCTTGAATGCAATAAAGAGAATTAAATCTACATTTTTCTTGACAACAAAAGTTTTATGTTTCTAATAATCTCAATTACATAAGTTGATACAAATATAAAGAATATGTAAAAATAAAGTTAAATCTGAACAAAATATACCATTTGATGCAGGAAAAGGGACAGGGGGAGGGGGTGGTGGATATGGAGCAAGAGGAACTGGCATTGCCCGCTGTGTTCGATCAATCGCTTGTTCTGGCATGTAGAATTCTTCAGCCCTCTAATCTCACCTATATTTATGAAAAACTGGTAAATAAAAAGGAAAGGGGGGAAAAACATTTATTTCAAAACAATGGAGAAGTGAAGAAATAATAGTTGATGCAAACAAAGAACATGGTAGATAAATATACAATCAAACTCAACAGCAACATTCATACATGCTTTCAGAAATCCAGAGGCAACCATTTTCAAGTCACAAGCTCTTCTAATATCACAAACATTAGAACCTAATTAAATTTCAGATAAACCCACAAAGATTAGAATCAGAGATACCCATGTCGAATTTTGGGTACTTAAAACTGCCATCAACCAACCCAATTCCTCCATTGATCAAAAGATAATGCCCACAATCTAAGATTTGAGAGAAGTTCACATTTTGGGAAGAGAAGAGGAGGGAAAGAAATCGAAGGGGGAAAAGGGTCAAAAAACGTTCTTCAATTGTTCACTCCCTCTTGGGCAAAATTAAGCTTGAGATGAAGAAATTTCGAATCACCTTTGAATTTGAAATCAAGTGCGTAGAGATGTGAGAGAAATTTTCCTTCAGAAATTAGGTTTTGGTGGCTTTTTTTTGTTTTATATATATATATTTTTTTCCTTTTTCCCCTGTCTTTTATAGAGGTTTGTGCAAAGTTTTATGAGCTTGTTGGGATTTCAAAATCATTTTCCCCCCTTCCTTCCCAATGAAATCAACCCATGTTTTCACCCCTCACATGAAAGTGGGGCCCACATGTTTTGGTTGTGGTTGGGTGTGTTGTCAAGAGAGGTTCTGTTTGTATTTAAGGTCTGTTTTGGAGGGAACTAACGGCTGAGCAACGACCACGTTTACAGAAAAGGGCAGTTGGTCCGTACAATTGTATTTTTGAGAACTTTTAAGCTCACTTTTCTTTCCTTCTTTCCGAGAATTAAAATTAAGATAGCAAAAAAAAAGAAAAATTGTATAAACATGCTAACTGAGCATAACTCTGTCACTGTCAGCTTTTCAGTCCACTAGCAAATCTTATTTGCTTGGAAAAAAAATCAGAAAACTAAAAAAAAGACGCTGATGTTGGCAAAACATCAGCCCTTCTCTTTTCTCTTTCCCTGTAAAATCGGTGAAAAAGAGCTAGAAAACTGATAACGTGAGCCCTACTATCAGTTTTTTAATCTGTTTTCTATCTTCCAAACAGTCTCTAACTATAAATATGACACACTATTCGAAGAGACAAGATATGTACTAACATCCCATTAGAGAGAGAATCCATATCTTCTTAAGCGTGCTGATTCCTATTTAGGCTAGGTTAACTCAATGAGAGGTTACAGAATTAAAGTGAAAAAAAAAATTAATTTAAGGATATGTTTCCATTAAATTCACACCTGATAATCTCTAATTTTCAATGATATATACTTATCAAATGATAAACAAACAACATATCTCTATCATCTCTTTTAATGAAAATATCTAAGAACTCAAAACTAAATTAAGAATTACAATTTTATGCAAAATTTCGATTTCATTTCACGTGTTCTTCCATGTGCTAAAAAATTGAGTAAATAATGAACTAAATAATCCATTGAACTCATGCAGTCATTGATCAAATCTTGCACATAATAACTGATTAAAAGCATCATTATTTCAAGATAATTTTGGCACTTAAAGAAAATTCCTTTTGGTGACAAATGACAAAAGATGGATGATTGTTGATGGTTCCATCTCCAATTCTTTTAGATGCCAAATCTCTCTCTGAGATTCTAAGAATAGACAATTGCACTAGAAGTTGTGTACCTAGGACACAACCTTGTCCATACCCTGGTTGCAATGGCCAAAACTTGCAATATTCATTTTCCATATCAATGTGTTTCTTTCAGTTAGATTATTTGTGTTCTTGTTGAAGAAGGTGGTGTTGGAATATGAAGAATATATATATGTGAATCTTTGAATTGAATTACGGCGAATTCATAGCCCTTAGATAAGGCCGGAGAAGAAGCATAATTTTTGGAAGATATACCATTATGGCAAAAGCCAGTGCCCGCTATATGTATACACTGCGATAATCAAACAGCTATATATAGGGCACAAAATGTTATATATAACGGTAAGTCTAGACATATTCGTCGTAGACATAATACCGTTAAGCAGTTGCTCTCAAATGGAATTATCTCTATTGACTTTGTCTCGTCAAAAGATAATTTAACGGATTCGCTTACTAAAGGTTTAAGTGGAAAGCGTATAAACTGCGCATCGAGGGGAATGGGTCTAAAAGCCTAACCTTACCGAGTCAGCTTAATGGAAACCTCACTTAGCGACTGGAGATCCCACGTACTAAGTTCAAGAGGAAAAACTAGTTATGATTGACTCAACAAGTAAGCACTTTGGAGCTTGACTCCAATCCATTCCTAAGATGCACATAAGTGCTTTTCTATAAATGGATTAAGGATAAGCTTAACGCTTTAAATGATGCCTATATCTTGTTACTAAATAAGTGGAGTAGAGTAGACTACTCTTAATAGGACGATCATCTATGTGAGTATAGAGTTGGGTCGGCTCTTTGGGAATTTCTATGGAGGCTGTTATTCCCTAAAGATACTCTCTGAAACAAGAATGTCCAAGGCCAAAATGGACACAGCCGAGAACCAAAGTTGATTTGAAAAGTCACTGTGTGAAGCTTGTTGACTTGGCTTACACTAACGGCTAACAGTTCAAGACCTAGTTCACTGATTGGCCAGTAAGTCCGATAAAGTTTTCGCTATGAAAGGTTCAAGACCTAGTTCACCTATCCTGATGCAGTTTTTTTCTAAAGTACCTTTCACAATAGAATCAGTCTATTTGTGTGTCAATTCCTTGAATCTCCATTCATTGTGGGAGATTGTTGGAATATAAAGAATATATATGTGTGAATCTTTAAATTGAATTACGGCAAGATCCATTGATCGAATCAATTGGATGATGGTTGGAGTGTGTTCTCTTCCATTGGGGATGAGCGTGGTATATTCACATGTTCAATTCCGACTTTGAATGAATGAGATATTCAAGTCTAAAGATTGCCTAATTCAAAGCCAAAATGGGACTAAAGGTAGCTAAAAGCATTTAGTTCCGCATTGGTCATGGGATGAAAGTTCGTAGTGTTTAAATAGAGAAAATTGAGAACAAAGGGCGTGCCCTTTGGGTATTTGGAGTTTTCGCGCGCGATTGGGAGGGACTCATGCCCGCACATGCGCGCGCGCGCCGCTGATGGCGGTGGCGGCCGGCCGGCGCCGGTGCCGGGTCTGGGTTCCCTACCCGGCCTGGTTTTTTTTGAATCAGGTCTCACGGGTATGGGTTGCGAGCATACCCGCTCCGCTATCCAAACCGCCCGCCATTGGATCCGCTCTGCTATCCGGATCCAAACCGCCCCGCCAACGGCTGTCTGTAAACCGTCGCGGCAGTTGGGCGGTTGGACGATTGCGACGGTTGAACCGAACAGTTGCAACGGTTCAGACCAAACCGTTGCAACTGTTGGATGGGTCGGACCAATCTGCCCCTCCCGGAGCGCTATAAATAGCGCTCCGTTCTCTCATTCTGACACACCAAATGAAAACTCTCTCTCTGCTTTCTGAACTGGAAGTGAAGTTCTGCGTTCTGAATTGGGAAGTGAAGTTCTGAAGTAACTTCCAACGAGAAGTGAGAAATTCAGTTTCTGAAGCGACTTCCAAAAGAGATTCTGCAAAAATTCATTCTGAAAGAGGGCTCAGAAAATTCAACAGATTCTTTAATAGAATTGTTGTCTGAATCTGGGACTTCCGAAGAAGAATATTCTTCAACCTTCCTTCTTCCTCTACAGTGGGTGCTCCTTCAAAGTAAAGGCAAATATTCTCCCGAAATTTGTCTTTATCCCGTTGCTTCAACAATCCTGTGAAGGTACTGGTTAACTACGGTTCGACTGTACGGTGATTTGGTAGTGCTATCCAAATACCGTGAAGGAGTGTTGTATCTTGGGAGACCAGCGTCCAGTAACCCGTTAGCACCGGTGTGGGGACGTAATTATCTTAAGGAGATTCGCTCTAAGCGTACCTCGCTCCAAGTACTGTATAAGTGAATTAATTTCTTTATATAGGGGATATACTGATATTCAGTATATTGAGACTGATTTATACCAGTCTAATTAGTGTTTAACCAAGAAAGAAAATTAAAAGGTGGTTCTTAAATAAGGAACGTTCTATTGAACGGAAAACCTCCCACCTGATATTTACCGACCTGGCCAATTAGATTGTTGATATTTCAGTGATATTGATTAGTTGTCAGATTGATTCCAGAAACCAACAGGAGAACTAGCAGGAGAGTATACTAAGAAATTGGAATTAATACGATCACTCTGAGCAAGACTAGAAGCCGAATACCCGGTGAAGGGTTCTGTATTTCTTCCTCGTGATTCCTCTTTGAAAGAGTTGGGGTGCGTAATGCAATCTCGCTGTGAGAGCTTTTGATCGATAAACAAATGTAATGAGTTTTGATAAACAAATGTAATATCTACTAAAGATGAAATATTATTTCAAAGGATGAATTGCCGATGAACTTACAAAGCTTGCCTTGAAGTAATAATCTTTGAGATTGGATACAAGATCAAGTAGGAATACAGTTTGAAGAATACAGTACAGCTTGAAGATCTTGAGAAAGGCTGAGAGAGATTGAGAAAGATTGTTTGAGGATTGAAGCTTTGATGTTATTGCTCTTCTGAGCTCTCTGTTTTTGAATGGATGAAGGGGGCTCCTATATAGAGAGCGTCGACCCTTCTGGAGACGGTGAGGTGTCTCGTTCTTTTTGAGATTTGTCTGCTGAGAGTGAGCTGTCTTGCTCGTGGTGTTGTTGGCCTTTTGTTGAGTGCGTCCTTTGATGAGCTATCGCGTCCTTGCTTTTGAATCATTGATTGGCTTTTTCTTTTGGGCTGGCAACGAGTGCGAGGTGTGCTGGACCTTTTACTTTTGAGCTGTCCGTTTTGTCCTTGAGTGTCTTGATGAGTGCAACGAGTGCGATGTGTGCTGGACTTTTTACTTTTGAGCTGTCTGTTTTGTCCTTGAGTGTCTTGGTGAGCGCGATCTGCTTTTGCTTTTGTCTTTTGGAATCTTGTCAGCGCTTTGTCAGTGCTTCGTCAGTGCTTTTGTCAGGAATCTTGCAGTGCTTTTGTCGGGAATCTTGCAGTGCTTTTGTCAGTGCTTTTGTCAGGAATCTTGCAGTGCTTTTGTCGGGTGCTTTTGTAGGAGAATTTCTTCTTCTTCTCCTTCTTCCCGCCTTTTTTTTTCATGTCAAAAGGGTCCTGTCCGCCTATTGGGTCTGTTGAGGTGGAGGATGTTGCTGAGTTGGCTTGTGACCTGTTGAATTGCTTTGCATCTTTTTGAATTTCTGAAATTGGAGGAATTGTTGAAATTCACTGTCGGAATCGGACTCTGAGTTATTTTGGAGCTGGATTGGAGTCTTGGAGTTTGATTTTGGAGTTGAGGAAGAGTCAACTTGTTTAGAGACCTGCTGGATTTGATATTGAATTTTCTTGCCAGTGCTGAGGAATTCATTGACTGTTGATTTTGAGCATAGAGTTTGGTTGAATTTGTCCCACCATTTGATTTTGAATTCCCGGAAAAGGCTCATTGGGAACTTGTCAGCAATGGAGTAATGTTGGGAGATTCTATAGCTCCAGCAGAATATCCATGGTACTTTGAATTCCTTGTAGAACTGAAGGGTTTTAACATAATGTAATCCTTTAGCTTTGAGTAGATAGAGGTTGAAGCCCTTGAGTGCTGCCGGTGGTAGAATGTCTGTAGTAGGTCCGTATGAATGCCACCATTCATAGAACCATATGGGGAACTCTGTTTGACAATTGGTATGGAAGGTGAAGAACCATGAGTGGTCGAATGGTCTGTATAGGAACGTCCGATACTAAGCCATTTTGTAATCATGATAAGAGTATCCCTTTGGAATATAATTGACTGTGAACTCCTTTGTTGTGGCAAGAGAAGCCCATTCTGTTGGTCGAATCACCTTTTAATGATGCACTGGAGTAAGAGATTGTCTCTGGATTGCTTTTATCCATGGTATGGTAGAGTTCGATTGAGCCGGGGTCTACGAGGACAAGCTCATAGTACCTTTGAGTCTTGAGTTGAGCCGGGGTCTACGAGGACAAGCTCATAGTACCTTTTAGTCTTGAGTGGGTCGTCTGGAAGTCATTGACAACCAGAGGGTAAGATCTTGTTAATGAATGAACAGAGTGTTTTGTAGTCAGGAGTTTCTGTGAATGTGGTTAGGAGTAGATGTTTGGAGTTTTTCTTGGTAAAATAGGGGGAGGAATCGGATTGAGGTCTTGGAGTATTTTGAATTTTTGTAGGGTTGGTATAGCAAAAGGAAGAGGAGGAAAGTTACCAAGAACTTGGAATCTGTTGGGACTTTGAATAGGAGATGTTGAGAGGGATGAGATTTTTATCTCATAGTCTTTTGAATTAATTGTCTTTTGAATTGGAGACTTTCCTTTGTCGTCGTTCATTTTGAATCTGTGATCAAGAATTCACGAGTTATGAAAATGAAAAGGATGGCTTGCCATCTGGCAAAGATTTGTTTGGATGCAATGTTCTGAACATCTTTTTCAAGGATGAACTTAGCAGACTGACAATCGATTCTAAGGAGGAATTTCTTGTTTAAAAGATCGTCTTGAAATTTAGAAATACATTGGATGATGGAAAGTATTTCTTTCTTGATAGTGGAATATGATTTTTGAGGGCCAAGCCAAATGCCAGAATGAAACCTAACCAACTGTTCTTGTGATGAATGCGTGAGTTTTTGTTTTAGTATGCCTCCGTATCCTATATCGGATGCATCTGTTTCAACTATCATGAATGCATGAGGATGAGGAATGCATAGACATGGTAATGAATGGACTTTTTCTTTGATCTGTTGACTATTTGAGTGTGTTTTTCTGACCATGCGGTGGACTCTTCTGAAGTCTTTGGAATAGTGGTGCACAGGTTATTCGTATCTTAGGAATGAAGTCGGACACATAGTTTAGGCATCCTAAGAACCTCTGTAATTGGGTCTTATCCTTAATTTCGTCAGGGAATTTGTTTGCAAATTTTATCGATCTATTGATCGGTGTTATAGTCCCTCTATGAATATTGTGTCCTAAGAATCTAATGGATGTTTGAAATAGCTTCATTTTGGTTAACGAGACTACTAACCCGTTTTTCTTTATAATATGGAAAAAGGTATTGAGGTGTTTGAAGTGTTGGTCTACGTTTTCCGAGTAAATCAGGACATCATCGATATATACTATGGTAAATGTCGTATAAGGATTGAATATATCGTTCATGATTCTTTGGAATTCTGAAGGGGCATTTTTAATCCAAAAGGCATTACGTTCCATTCATAGTGGCCGAAAGGTACGGTGAATGTCGTTTTGTATCGATCTTGTTCAGTTACTTGAATTTGCCAAAATCCTGACTTCATATTGAATTTGGAAAATAGTTTGGCATTATATAGTCTTTTTAATAAATCCTTTTTGTTTGGGATTGGACATCTGATCCATTGTAATACCTTATTTAATGGTTTGTAATTAATTACTAACCTTGGAGTTCCTCTCTCCTTTTCGCTTGGTTCATGACATAGAAGCCTGCACAGCTCCATGGGGACTTTGAAGGTCTTATTAGTTTCTTGGCAAGGAGGAATTGTAATTCCTTCTTGCATATCTCTAGTAGGTCATGATTCATTTGAATGGGTCTAGTCTTGGTTGGCATATCTCTTTCAGAGAAATCTTTCTCATAAGGGAGGTTTACGATGTGTTTCTTTCTTTCCCAGAAAGCGTTAGGAATGTCTGAACAGATTTCTTTAGTGTATAAGTGTTGAAGTTCCTTGATACGTTGTTGAATATGTGTATCTTGTAATTGTTGATTTATTTTATGATACAGAATATCGTCTTGAAGAAATAGGATTTTGTTTTGTTTTCTTTGAATTAGGTTTATACTTTGGTAAATTGAGTTGGTTTGTAAGGTATTTAGTTCTTTGTATTTTACAAGAGTTATAAATTTGAATAGGATCTTTTCTCTCATGATTTTTGTTCCTAATCCTGTGGAGTCTACCAAAAGGGATAGATTTGAGTCAAGAATGGAATTCCTAGGATGACGTCAGTATTTAAGTCGTCTACGATGATGAATTGGTGTTTAAAGCATATCTTATTATTGCAAATTGATGTTTTGGTTAATTTTCCTTTTACGCTTAGGGGGGAGTCGTTTGCTGTTACTAATTTTTATTTGTTGGTTCGTAATATTTGATTGGGAATATACCGTCTCTGATTACGCTGTGGTCAGCTCCGGAATTGACCATGGCAGTAAAATTGGATTTGAAATTGTGAATTGTAAGGGTTATGAAGACGAACCACTTCTGGTAAGAGAATCCTTTAATGGTTGAAATAAAATTAAAGTCGGAAGGCTCAGTTGTTGAAATGGTGATTTCATCTAATGGAAAAGGTGGATCTTCATCTAATGGGTTTGATATTGCTGCAATCTCTTTCCTTTGCTGAGTTGGGCTTGAATAAGACATATTTGTGTCTCGTATGCCAAGTTTTTGGTTTCCATTTGGGTTAGATTTTGTTTGTTCTGTTTAATTTCTTCTTTTAATAATTTTTTTCTACTCGAAGTTCATGAATGTTATTTGGTTGGTTATTTAAGTTTGTAGTTATGGGGTAGGTTTCAAAGAGTTTTGAAATGCTAAAAGGTTGGATTAACGTATCCTTGTCTTCTTCTTCATTAATAATGAGGGTTTTTAATCTTTCTAAATGTTCTTTCTGTTTTTCCGGGTCAGGAACCTGTTGTATCATATCAAATATTAATTCTTTAGTAGCCTTTTAGAGTTTGTTCTTTTTGGTAATTTTAAAGTATTTCTTTTGATCATTTTAATTTGTTTGCATGTACATGTTTTATCACTAGAACTTGAGGAATTATAGAACTCATCATCTGATATCTTATTAATTTGAGAATAAAGTTGTAGTTTTTCTTTAAAATTTTCTTTTATATTTGAATCTATATCTGATATACTATCTATTATTTCATTAATTTTATTTTTCTTTTTGATTTACATTTGCTTGCAATGTGGCCAGGATTTCCACACTTGTAGCAGGTAATTTTCTTAGTTTGGTAGTAGGGCTCATTTGAATGTCTTTGAGGGTATTTGGAATATTTATGTCTTCTTGGTTTAGATTTTTTGTAAGAGATGAATTTTTGTTGACGTCTTTTTTCTGTAGAGGGAGCTCGTATTCCTGTGATGCCAAATGCATCACAGAACGAACCCATTTCCTTTCTCTTATTACCGTATTTCGCTTGGAATTTTAACTCTTGACATGCTAATAATGCTTCCTTCTTAACAAATGCGAATAATTGTCCATAAGTAATTGTACCAAAATCGACATCGTCATCTTCTATTCCCATGACCTTTTTAATACTGGTAAAGACTCATTGTGAAAATAAATTGGGTAAAACCAGTGATGAATTTTTCTTTCCAAAAAGATTTGGTCGAATCTGATCGTTTTAATACATGCGTTAAGAACATATCCTTGTACCATCTGAAATCAGAAAGTGTTGGACATCGTAAATTGGTAAGGAATATCTTTGAGGATCCTAACTCTTCTGCAGGATTTCCAACAAAGTGTGTTGCTATGGTAACTATGAGAAAACTAGCGGAATCATTTTTCTAGTAATATTTCCTTGAGCATCTTCTATTTCCACTTCATGGTTGAGAATGGCTTGCTTATCTTCTAGGGTTGATGAATTATTCCACCAGTATTTTAGTTGTCCTGTGAATCCAGTAGTAACTATATATACTGTGCCATTTTGTTCTGTTAATCTATTTGTCTTGTATGCCGTTACGGCCATACCTATCTCTTGAAGAGTATTTAATATCTCGTATTCACTTTTTCCATCAATATTCCATTCATATACCGAAGTATCATCGTAACTGGATTTGAATATCTCTCTTTCTTCATACTGAATATCCGGAGGGGTTGGTCTAGGATAATAGTTTTTTGTACTACCTTTATGCCAGTAGTTCTTATTGTTATTTTGTTTATTTTTCCTATGAATCCTATTAATCTCTAATTCTCGATCTGTTCCTTGAATATCATCTTCTACTTGATTTATCTGTTCAACGATTGAATTTTCTGAGGCAGTCTTCTTTCGCAGAGTCTTCTGCAGACTCGGGTTCGAAATATCTTGTTCTTCTATCATATTTATTTTGAAGTACTCGGAACATCCTATTAATTTTCTCGAGGGCTTGAGTTATTTGTCCTAATAAATTCATGGGTTGGATTTTTTCCTCGAATTCTATTGGTATATTTGTAGGTTGAAAGTGTGGTGCAGAATAGCTTTGCGGGAATTTAGGGTTTGATTCTTTATGAACCCCTTTTCTTTCTGTTGATAGTGAATCGATTTGTTGTGCTATTGTGTGTAGCATTTGATTTGAATAATTATTATGATGATATATTTTTTGATATCTTCTATATTGACTGGTTCATATTATCCTTTTCCTTCTTAAAAGGTGAGGTTGTAATCTGTCCTTCATTGGTAGGGATCTGAATAGATTGTAATGGAGGGTAGATGGCAGTTACAGTTGTTTTCCCATCTGACAGCTGTCATTCTTATACAGGCTAGTTTGAACCTCAATTCGGGATTGTTCGTAGGGTTTTGTAATACCTTGTTTCATTAAATAGTGTTCTAGCCAGATTTCAAAGTTAAAATCTATTTTATACTTTTCCATATCAGTAATCCATTCTTTTATTAATATCTCTTGGTAAGTTCTGTCGATCTCTGAGAACCAATTGAAATGTTCGGATTCTTCCCTAAAATCTTTCATTAATTCGAAGCTTTTATTAATAAATGGTTTTGACTAGTAATCACGTTAATTCTCCGATAAATTCTCCTTTCATTTGGGATGATGTTGGAGAATAGTTGTCTTGATTCATTCTGGAAGGGGTGACTTATAGAACACTTTGATGGGTTGTTGAAAGGAATAATCTGAACACGATTTTCTGCTAGATTCAGTGTACCTATAGGAAGTTGAAGGTCTTTCTCTTAATGAATTAAATCGTATTAATACTGTTCCGTCATCTCTTCTATTATGTCTGAAATCTCTGTTTTTTCTATATCTCTTGGAGGTTGAGGGTTTTCTATTTTAAATTCTTCTGAAATTGTAATCTCATTCCATTTCAATCTCTGGGAACGAAGGTCTTTGACTGTTCAGCTTCAATCTGAAGCAGGACAGTCTCTTTTTGAGTAGGTGAACTTATCATTTTGAATCTTGGGTTCATGTGAGAACTCATTAGCTTAAAGTACATTTTTGTACATAACCGCTACTTGTTCGGTGAATCTTTCAAACTCATCACTTGCAGGTGGATATCTAGAATTAATGAGTTTAGGAATAATGGGTCTGTTAGTGATACAGAGTAATTGGGCATGCAGTTGAAATAATCTGGTCCATTACATATGTTGATCTGGATCATGGATAGGATGGACGACTTGTACCTTTTTAATCTCTTATCCCTTAAGGTGTGTATACAGGAATGTCTATACCAGTGTGGACTAAAGGTTTAATAGCAATCTGTATAATCCAAAATGCATATAACGGAATCCTTTCTTAAGGAATTCTTGTAACGCTAGGTTGGATAATAGTTGAATAGTTTGAGATTTATTTTGAATGTTAAATGTCTCTTCATGAATCTTTATAGCATATGAGGTTTTGAAATCAAAAGTGCCTATACTGTAAATGTTTTCTATCTTTTCTTTTGGAATTCTCCATTCTAGAAAATCTTCATGAATATGTCTTCTCTACTCTTTATAATTTTCCTGTTTGCTCCTGAGGACGAGCTGGAACCTAGAAACATTTTCCTTACAATATTAGTCATCACTTATGCGTAACTAACTGTTTGCTAAACCCTTAGTCGACTGGAACACGGGAACACTATGCCTGGAACACCCTAATCATCAACGGGCTTACCAACGGACTTACAAGTTTACCAACGCTTACCAACGCCTACTTAGAGCACAACAAGCAATTATCACGTATTTATGATAGCTAAAATGCAAGAAACATGGCTCTGATACCAGAATGAGTACCAGGAGAACTAGCAGGAGAGTATACTAAGAAATTGGAATTAATACGATCACTCTTGAGCAATACTAGAAGTCGAATACCCGGTGAAGGGTTCTGTACTTCTTTCTCATGCAGGAGAACTAGCAGGAGAGTATACTAAGAAATTGGAATTAATATGATCACTCTTGAGCAAGACTAGAAGCCGAATACCCGGTGAAGGGTTCTGTACTTCTTCCTCGTGATTCCTCTTTGAAAGAGTTGGAGGTGCGTAATGCAATCTCGCTGTGAGAGCTTTTGATCGATAAACAAATGTAATGAGTTTTGATAAACAAATGTAATATCTACTAAAGATGAAATATATTTCAAAGGATGAATTGTCGATGAACTTACAAAGCTTGCCTTGAAGTAATAATCTTTGAGATTGGATACAAGATCAAGTAGGAATACAGTTTGAAGAATACAGTACAGCTTGGAGATCTTGAGAAAGGCTGAGAGTTTACTTGGAAAAAAATCAGAAAACTAAAAAAAAAGACGCTGATGTCGGCAAAACATCAACCCTTCTCCTTTTCTCTTTCCCTGTAAAATCGGTGAAAAAGAGCTAGAAAACTGATAACGTGAGCTCCACTACCAGTTTTTCAATCTGTTTTCTATCTGCCAAACTGGCTCTAATTATAAATATGACACACTATCCGAAGAGACAAGATATGTACTAACATCCCATTAGAGAGAGATTCCATATCTTCTTAAGCGTGTTGATTCCTATTTAGGCTAGGTTAACTCGATGAGAGGTTATAGAATTAAAGTGAAAAAAAAAAATTTTAATTTTAGGGATATGTTTTCATTAAATTCACACCTGATAATCTCTAATTTTCAATGATATATACTTACCAAATGATAAACAAAAAACATATCTCTATCATCTCTTTTAATGTAAATATCTAAGAACTCAAAACTAAATTAAGAATTACAATTTTATGCAAAATTTCGATTCATTTCACGTGTTCTTCCATGTGCTAAAAAATTTAGTAAATAATGAACTAAGTAATCCATTGAACTCATGCAGTCATTGATCAAATCTTGCACATAATAACTGATTAAAAGCATCATTATTTCAAGATAATTTTGGCACTAAAGAAAACTTTTGGTGACAAATGACAAAAGATGGATGATTGTTGATGGTTCCATCTCCAATTCTTTTAGATGCCAAATCTCTCTCTGAGATTCTAAGAATAGACAATTGCACTAGAAGTTGTGTACCAAGGACACAACCTTGTCCATACCCTGGTTGCAATGGCCAAAACTTGCAATATTCATTTTCCATATCAATGTGTTACTTTCAGTTAGATTATTTGTGTTCTTGTTGAATGTGGTTCATAGAATATAAATTTTGTGGAATCATAACTCGAAAGAATTTAACATTAGAATGTTACATAACTAGAAAGCCAGGAGAGCGTTCGTTGGCTCATCGTCAGAGATATCAGGTAACTGATGATATTTTGGAAACCAAATTTCTCTCATCATATTATGAAGGTCATAAGGTGTGATTGTACATGGTATTGTTCCTCATGAATTGTCAAACAGTAATCAATGTGTAGAATATTCATGTATTTCTGACAAGATATATGGGTTTTTTTGCCATGAGTAATAACAAAAAAGGGAGGGGGGAAATTTTTTTAGGGCCTGTGTTGGTTAAGGGTGGAAGTGAGGAAGTGAGGAATTGAGGAAGTTGTAATAATTCCCTTTGAAATTTGAGAATTGGTTAGTAAGTTTTCCGGTGTTTGGATGTTGTTGGGAAGTGTGTTTGAAAAATGTTTTGTCTTTTCTAGTATTGGATGGCAATGTGAAAGTGGAAGTGAAAAAGTTGACCACAAAGTTTATCGTAAAATAATATTAAAATAAAAATGGACAGTACTTAGAATGCAAGTGAGATTTACATGATCAAAAAATTAGCTGTCTTGTGCGCTGCAACTTATACAAATGAGATTTATATAATCACAAAATTAACTGTAACACTCTGGAAGTGAGGAAAGAATTGTGATAAAGTGTAAAAGAGAAAAGAGAAAAGGAAAAGGGGTTTTCTTATTTTTCTTTTCCGGTGTTTGGATAGATAGGGAAGTGAGCAATTATACTTTCCTATTTCCTTACTTCCGCCCACTTCCTTGCAATTGCCAATGCTGCTCTCTTCTCACTTCAAGTACATTTCCAATCAAGGATAAGGGCATATCAGAGTTCTCCAATCACAACTTGGTTTAAACTTAGTTCAAAGTCTCTCTAAATCTGTAGTGGAGCCTTTGGGAACAAGAGAAGGCTACTTCTAAGCCCATCCATTCAAACAGAAATAATATCTACTGTTGATGGAACAAAATAATTGCCAGAAGAGACACCATCAAGGACCATGCGAGAGCCACCTTCCTCAGGCAAAACCTTAGGATTCTTTGCTCTCTTGTTGGACTAATTATGGTCTCAATTTAGGTCCTTTTCATCATAAAATCAACTTTGTTTCATGTTGGCCTTGATAGGCTAAAGTGACCGTTTAAACATTCATCATCATCTACTCATACTTTCTGCCCTTATCCTAAGTTTTGAAGAGCTTTTTTAGGGTGTGTGGTCTATTTTATCATCTATTTCTTCCTCTCTCTTTTTGAGTTAATAGTGCTTTTAAGTTTTTTTTCATAAAGCCGTCACATGTTACGCTTCTGTATTTCTTATTCAAAAATCTCTCACATACTAATAGATTCATAAAGCGTCGATGACAAACAATAAAAATTGGACCTCAGCTCACAAACATTAAAGAAAAAAAAAGATGAAAAGAGAGAGAAAAAATCACACCGCACAGAGATAGGTTTTTACATGAAAAAAAAAAAATCTAAATTTTTAAAAGAAAGATTACAGTGGTGATGTTACAAGTGATCAGGTATTTGATTATTTTTTCTTCCCCCTCTCTTGTTGAAGAGAAATGAGTATTTATACAAGTGAGGGAGAATGTCGAGGTTACTGATATCTCGAGTGGCTGTAACCGTAAAATCTTAGCGGTGCAATAGTACAATTTCGTATCTATTCATATCTGCTTCAATTTAGGGATGAAATCGCTCCTCACCTGTAGGTGTGGATTTGATTTGATAAAATAGCTGCTAATTTTCTAAAATTTCTCGTGGTTGTAGGAGAAGTGCCCGTGATTTCGAGAGAGGCTGGAAATGACCGCAATAGTGTCCTATATAAGCTACGAGTGCTTTGTATTTGTGTTTTGAATAAAAATCGTAATTTGTTTTACATAATAATCAACTCCACATCAAATAGTACAACTGTTGATTATGCATGTCTAATCACTTGACCCCAACAAGGCTGTGTGTCCTCTTTTGACTTTTTATGAAACTAATTTAGTCGGGAGTCAGCATCGTGCTGATGTCATCCCATACTTTTATTCTCGAAAAGTTTACTTTTTTTTTTTTGTCAAAAACAAAGTTTATCGTCTGCCGTTTACTTTTGTGAATTTGTCATATTAGCTGATGATTCGTGATAATTGATTGGTTCAAGAAGTGACACCACGTATGCACAATCAAAAAAGTACTAGTATGGAAATAACGGATTGA